>CM060118.1:444609-459609 GCA_030522415.1 Channallabes apus | reverse complement strand
CAAAAGCATACATTTCTTATGAAAAAGATCTAAATCTGGACTTGAAAATAGTCCTGATGTTTCCATTTTTCCCCCTCACAATTCAAGATAACCATTTATCTTACTTCAAGATATCAGGTGCAAATTAGCTTCAGGTAGAAGACAGTACAGATAGATTTGACAGAAAATAAGTGGCGTAAATGCCAAAAGTGGTTAATTTCACATATAGTCACTACCAAAGGTTCAGGTTAATTATCCTGAAACAAAGATCAAATTCAGGTTGTCCAAGAACTCCTAAAAACCAAAATGATGCCATCATCAACCCCAGCTGGAGGATGAACCCTCTTACCTGTATGGTCCTACTAAGACATACTTGGGTGGTTTACTGCTTAATTCACACAAACATTCAGACTACTAACTTTCAGTTTGAAAATCACTTTATGAGAGAGTCCTCACAAAACACGGTCCATATAAACCATCTCACATCCAGGTGAACATACACATACACTCAGATCTTATACTGACCTACACTTTGAAAATCACTTTGTGAAAGAGTCCTCACAAAACACGGTCCATATAAACCATCTCACATCCAGGTGAACATACACATACACTCAGATCTTATACTGACCTACACCTTGAAAATCACTTAGTGAGAGACTACTTAGAATACACTATCTATATAAACCATATCATATCTAAGGGAGTACAGACACACAATGCCTACATCACATCTTTTTGAAATTAACACTTTGCCACATGCATTGTAATGAAGGGCTACATTCATTTACCTTTTCCTTCTGGACTTGTCAAACTCTGGTTGCCTTCATCCATTTTAGTCTGGCTGCTCTTAGCCATCATCTGTAACAAATACATCATGGAGGAAATAAATGAATATGCGTCTGCTAAAAATGTACAAATTGAACAATCTTACTTCTCACAAAGAGCACAAGAAGAAAACTTTATTTTGAATGTCACTAGGTGATTATGTAAGGCAAACAGATCAAATACAAGTTGTCCAAATATTCTTAAAGACCACAGCAGTGCCATATCATATCAAGTCCCTTACCTGTATGGTCCTAACACATTTGGGTGATTTACTGCTTAATTCACAAACATTCAGACCTGGCCGTCACTTTGAAAAGCATTTCATGGAAGATTACTTACAAAACACTGCTCATATAAACCATATTGCATTCAGGTTAAAACATACACAGATTTTACACCGAGCTACACTTCGAAATTCACTTAAATGAGAGGGTGCTTACAAAACACTGTCCATATAAACAATCAGATCTAAGTGACGCACACAAAGCCTATGTCACATGTTGGTGGACTTTAAAACTTTGCCACACGGAATGTAATGAACGGCTACATTTCATTTACCTTTTCAGGCTTGCTGAGTGGATCAAGCACTGGACTTGTCAAACACTGGTTGCCCTCTAGCTATCTCCGCCTGGTTGCCCTCTAGCCGTCTCCACCTGGTTGGTTTTAGCCACAAACTGTAGTAGATGCAGCATGGACAAACAAGATACATTAATAACCACTGGGAAAGAACCATTAAAGAGAATATTTGAGGTTTAAATAAATAGAACAATCCTACTTCAACAAAAACCTTGCTGTAAACCCCACTGGCTGATTTTTTGCAAGGTATAGAATGTAAGATATCAATGATAATCTCTCTTCGATTATTCAAATTCCATAGCTGGGGAAGGAGAATTTCATGATGACAGCCTAATCAAAAATTCGATATGTTTGTGGTGGCATCAGTAACAAAGAGTTAAACCTAGAGCTTGCTGTGAGGGTTACAGTGCTAACCACTGCTCCACCATGCTGCCCCCATTCACTGTATGTAATTAAACACTTCAGTTTTGCTATGTCCCCAATGCACCTATGGGGGAGCGAAATCCAGTGTTTTCTTGTGCAAGTCCCAAGTTTGGATAAATGAAGAGGGTTGTGTCAGGAAGGGCATCCTACGTAAAACATTTGCCAAGTCAATGAAGCAAATCACAAATATAATTCCCATGCCGGATCAGTCGTGGCCCGGGTTAACAACGACCGCCACTGGTGCTGTTGTCCAGGGTGCCGGTGGAAATTGGGCTACTGTTGGTCGAAGAAGGAGAGGAGGAAGGCGTGTTCGAAAGCAGAGAGAGAAGAGGAAAGGCAAGAGTTTAGGAGTGAAAGTAGGGACCTTGAATGTTGGGACTATGACAGGGAAGGGAAGAGAGTTGGTGGATATACTGTGTGTCCAGGAGACCAGGTGGAAAGGTAGCAAAGCTAGAAGCTTAGGATCAGGGTTCAAATTGTTTTACCATGGTGTGGATAGGAAAAGAAATGGAGTAGGAGTTATTCTGAAAGAGGAGTTTGTAAGGAATGTTCTAGAGGTGAATAGAGTATCAGATAGGGTGATGAGTCTGAAGCTGGAACTTGAAGGGATAATGTTCAATGTTTTTAGTGGTTATGCTCCACAGGTAGGATGTGTGTTAGAAGAGAAGGAGAAATTCTAGAGCGAGTTAGATGAAGTGATGCAGAGCATCCCCAGAGGTGAGAGAGTGGTGATTGGTGCAGACTTCAATGGACATGTTGGGGAAGGGAACAGAGGGGATGAAAATGTGATGGGCAGGTTTGGTCTTCAGGACAGGAATGTAGAAGGACAGATGGTGGTGGACTTTGCAAAGAGGATGGAAATGGCAGTAGTAAATACTTTCTTCCAGAAGAGGCAGGAACATAGGGTGACATAAGAGCGGAGGCAGAAGCCCTCAGGTAGACTACATCTTGTGTCGACGTTGTAATCTGAAAGAGATCAGTGACTGCAAAGTGTTGGTAGGGGAGAGTGTAGCCAGACAACACAGAATGGTGGTGTGTAAAATAACCCTGGTGGTGAGGAAGGTGAAGAGGACAAAGGCAGAGCAGAGGACAAAGTGGTGGAAGCTGAGAAAGGAAGAATGTTGTGTAGTCTTCAGGGAGGAGTTGAGACAGGCTATGGGTGGTCAGGAGGTGCTTTCAGTTGACTGGACAACTACAGCCAATGTGATCAGGGAGACAGGTAGGAGGGTACTTGGTGTATCATCAGGTAAGGGAAAAGTGGACAAGGAGACTTGGTGGTGGAACGAGGAAGTCCAGGAGTGTATACAGGGAAAGAGGCTAGCTAAGGAGAAGTGGAACACTGAGAGGACTGAAGAGAGTAAACAGGAGTACAGGGAGATGCAGCATAAGGTGAAGGAGGACTTGTATGCTAGGCTGGACAGTAAGGAGGGAGAGGTGGATCTGTACAGGTTGGCGAGGCAGAGAGATAGAGATGGGAAGGATGTGCAGCAGGTTAGAGTGATTAAAGATAGAGATGGAAATGTACTGACAGATGCCAGGAGGGTGATGGGAAGATGGAAGGAGTACTTTGAGAAGTTGATGAATGAGGAAAAGGAAAGAGAACAAAAGAGTAGAGGAGGTGACTGTTGTGGAGCAGGAAGTAGCAAATATTAGTAAAAGTGAGGTGAGTAGGGTGTTGAAGAGGATGAAGAGTGGAAAGGCTGTTGGTCCTGATGACATACCTGTGGAGGTATGGAAGTGCTTAGGAGAGGTGGCAGTAGAGTTTCTGACTAGTTTGTTTAACAAGATCTTGTACAGTGAGAGGACTCCAGAGGAATGGAGGAGAAGTGCATTGGTGCTGATTTTTAAAAACAAGGGGAGATGTGCAAAGCTGTTGCAATTACAAAAGTTATAAAGCTAAATGAGCCATACAATGAAGCTGTGGGAAAGAGTAGTGGAAGCTAGGTTAAGGGCAGAGGTGAGCATTTGTGAGCAGCAATATGGTTTATGCCTAGAAAGAGTAGTGCAGTATTTGCTTTGAGGATGCTGGTGGAGAAGTACAGAGAAAGTAATAAAGAGTTGCATTGTGTCTTTGTAGATTTAGAGAAAGCGTACGACAGGGTGCCGAGAGAGGAGCTGTGGTGTTGTATGAGGAAGTCTGGAGTGGCAGAGAAGTATGTTAGAGTGGTGCAGGACATGTATGAGAGCGCTAAGACAGTGGTAAGATGTGTTGTAGGTGTGACAAAAGAGTTCAAGATGGAGGTGGGTCTGCATCAAGAATCGGCTCTAAGACCCTTTTTGTTTGCTCTGGTGATGGACAGGATGACAGATGAGGTTAGACAGGAGTCTCCATGGACTATGATGTTTGCAGATGACATTGTGCTTTGTAGTGAGAGCAGGGAACAGGTGGAGGAAAATCTAGAGAGATGGAGGTACGCTCTGGAAAGCAGAGGAATGAAGGTTAGCTGCAGCAAGACGGAATACATGTGTGTGAATGAGAGGAACGGTGAAGCTACAGTGAGCAGAGGTAAAGAAGGTGCAGGATTTTAAGTACTTAGGGTCAACGGTCCAGAGCAACGGAGAGTGTGGAAAGGAGGTGAAGTGGCACGTACAGGCAGGTTGGAATGGGTGGAGAAAAGTTTCATGTATGTTGTGCGATAAAAGAGTATCAGCGAGAATGAAAGGAAAGGTGTACAGGACAGTGGTGAGACCAGCGATGCTCTACGGCTTAGAGACAGTGGCACTGAAGAAAAGACAGGAGGCAGAGCTGGAGGTAGCAGAGCTGAAGATGTTGAGATTCTCTTTGGGAGTGACAATGATGGATAGGATGAAGAATGAGTTCAGAGGGACAACACATGTGAGATGTTTTGGAGATAAAGTCAGAGAGGCCAGATTGAGGTGGTTTGGACATGTTCAGAGGAGAGATGGTGAATATATCGGTAGAAGGATGCTGAGGTTGGAACTGCCAGGCAGGAGGTCTAGAGGAAGACCAAAGAGGAGATTTATGGATGCAGTGAGAGAGGACATGAAGTTAGTTGGTGTGAGAGAAGAGGATGCAGAGGATAGGGTTAGATGGAGGCAGATGATTCGATGTGGCGACCCCTGAAAGGGAACAGCCGAAAGACAAAGAAGTTTTGCCATGTACCTATGGTCGTGCAACAGTATTTTTCCATTTTACCTTAAAGCTTCTGACTTCCGGTTAGCAGCCACATGGAGTAGGACGTGTTGGTTAGGTGCTCCGACAGTTTCGAATTTCTTCACTCCCTTATTCGTCTCTAAATGTTAAATTTAAATCTTAGTTGACAATAACTTTGTACTCTACCCCACGGTTATATGTTTTTTCATTTGCGATGGCTACCAGGAGTGTTAAAGCCGTGAAAAAGGACGACACTGCGACTCCTCTAACAGTCGAGGCTATCTCTGCGCTGTTAGAGCAACACCGTGATGCGTTAGCGGCGGAGTTTAAATCATCGTTTAGTTTATTAGAAATTAAACTGGATCAGATTCAGGCCCAAGTAGCGGACCATGGACAGCGCTTACCGTCATTAGAACTCGCTACAGACGACCTGAGTCAGCGTGTGACGGAGCTGGAGAACATCTGCTCCGGACTTCGGGAAAACAACTTAAAGTTAACGTCCAAGGTTGTAGACTTAGAAGGCCGGAGCAGGAGACAAAACCTGCGTATCCTGGGTCTCCCGGAAGGTACTGAAGGTGGACTCCCTACCGAGTTCTTCTCCAAGTTTCTGTGCGAGGTGTTTGGGACTGAAACGCTTCCTTCCCCGCCGGAGATTGACCGAGCCCACCGAATACCTGCATCTAAACCCGCTTCAGGACAGAGACCTCGGCCCGTCATTCTCCGCGTGCACCGGAGCCAGGTGAAAGACCTTCTGATTCGGGAGGCTCGGCGGAGAGGGAAGCTGGAATACCGCGGTCAGCAGCTTCGCATAGTGGAAGACTACACTCCCGAAGTTTTAAACCAGCGAGCCGAGTATAGAGGAGTGATGAGCGAGTTATACAGCCGTGGTCTCCGGCCTTCTCTGCTGTATCCAGCGCGGCTCCGGATCACTCTCTCTACCGGACAGAAGAAGTGGCTCCGCTCGGTAGAAGAGGCGCAGAAACACATAGACAGTCTGCCGAAAACTGCGTAGTGCACTATATTATTATTATTATTATTTTAATACGCGATACTACAGTTCTCAGGAAAGTACCATTTTTAACCTAAAATCTGGCCACGTTTACGTCTTTCCCGGTAAGAGTGTTGTGTTAAACTTGTGAAGGGGTTATTATTATTATATTACTATTTTTTCTATTTTTAATCACGTGTGATTTACATGTTTGTATATTTAGAGTTACAATGTGATGTGGGGGGAGGGGTGGTGGTGGTGTGTTTTTCTCTCATTGAGAGATTTCAGTATTGGAGTGTGGAAATGTTTTATTTATATATTTAATTATTAGTTTCTGTAAGTTGTGTCGGAGCAGAAGATGGGGTGGTTAGCGGCAGGAGGATTTGTTGGGTGGAGGATGGAGGAGTGGAAGAGCTTGCTGCTCTGTTTGTTAGCAGCTATCTTTGTTTGTTGGGGGGTAGAGGGGTGTGTGGGGGAGGGGTGCGGGGGGCAGGGGTGTGGGGGGCAGGGGTGTGGGGGGCAGGGGTGTGTGGGGGAGGGGTGGGGGATCTCCAAAGCCAGTATTGTGTTAGTTCTTTGTATACTGTGTATTTTTAACACGTTGTTCTGTGTTTTACACTTTAAGGCTGACGTTAGGCATCTTATTCATGTTTATCTACCTGCATTTTCTCTCAGGGAGAATGAATAGTTCTTTAAACTTTGTGAGCTGGAATGTTAAGGGTTTAAACCATCCGGTGAAGAGAAGGAAGGTGCTCTCACACCTTAAACAACTTAACACTGCAATCGCATTTTTACAAGAAACTCACATTCGCAGTTCTGATAATTCTCGCCTTATGTCACGTTGGGGTGGGCAGCACTACCACTCAACCTTTCAGGCCAAAGCTAGGGGTGTCTCAATTCTCATTAACCCAAACATCTCTTTTGAGCATCATAATGTTATTACGGATATACAAGGTCGTTATATCATTGTTTCAGGGAAGTTATTTAATACTAATGTAGTGTTGGCTAATTTATATGCCCCTAATTATGACGATGTCTCCTTCTTTGAACATTTTTTCTCTCTTCTGCCTGATCTGAGCTCATACTCTCTCATATTAGGGGGAGACTTTAACTGCTGTTTAGATCCATCACTTGACAGGTCATCTCCCAATCCTATTCCTCTGAGTAAATCCGCCACGCTACTTCAGTCCTATCTCTGCAGCTTTGGTATCTCTGACATATGGCGCTTCCTTAATCCAAAAAAGAAAGAATACTCCTTTTTCTCACATGTTCACCATACTTTCTCCAGAATTGATTATTTCTTTATAGATAATCAATTGATCCCAATGGTTACTTCTTGTGCTTATCAGAGCATTGTGATATCAGATCATGCTCCAGTTGTTATGTCTATAAAACTTCCAGATCTCCCTCAAGTTACTAAACATTGGCGCTTTAATTCATTGTTACTGATAGAGGACGATTTTGTAAAATTTATGGAAGACCAGATCGTTTTTTTCTTCACCACAAATGAAACACCTGAAGTGTCACGTTTGGTTGTTTGGGATGCTCTGAAAGCCTACCTCAGGGGACAGATAATTTCATACACTGCAAATATGAAAAGGAAGGCATATAAAGAACGAAAAGATTTGACCAACCAAATTAAAGAAATTGACCAGCAGTATGCTCTATTTAAAAACCCTGATCTCTATAAAAAACGCGTAGAAGTGCAAACTAAGTTTGAACTTATTTCAACGCATGTAATTGAACGGCAATTATTAAAGAGTAGGAGCCAATTTTACATTCATGGTGACAAATCTGGGAAACTTTTAGCTAATCAGTTAAAAGGATTTAGAGCACAGCAACAAATTACGAAAATTCGGATGGAGGATGGTACCATCACTACGGACCATTCTAAAATTAATGATGCATTCAGGAATTTTTATTCTCGATTATATACTTCTGAGTTCCCAAAGGACCATAGTGCAGTTGAGAATTTCTTGACTCAACTAAATATCCCAACACTGTCCCCTGATTCTAGATTAAGATTAGAAGAGCCCATATCACAAGAGGAAATCAGTTCAGCTATCTCATCATTGCAGTCTGGTAAGTCCCCGGGTCCTGACGGGTTCCCTGCAGAGTTTTTTAAATCATTCTCCTCATACCTTGCACCACAACTAGCTTTGGTTCTATCTGAATCTTTCAAGCAAGGTAAGATGCCTGCGTCATTTAATGAGGCTCGCATCACCCTCATAGCAAAGAAGGATAAGGACCCAACAGAGTGCTCCTCATATAGACCAATCTCTCTTCTTAATGTGGATGTTAAAATCCTTGCTAAAGTCTTGGCTCGTAGATTAGAGAATGTTCTACCCTCTATTATATCTGAGGACCAGACCGGTTTTGTTAAAAATCGTTACTCTTACTTTAACATTCGACGCCTTATGGATATCTTGTACACACCATCAGAGGAGACCCCTGAGTGTGTCCTTTCTTTGGATGCTGAAAAGGCTTTTGATCGTGTGGAATGGGAGTATTTATTCAGGGCTTTAGAAAAATTTAATTTTGGTCCAAGTTTTATCACTTGGGTTAAATTATTATATTCAAGCCCTACTGCCTCAGTTCTGACAAATGCTCAGCAGTCTCAACCATTCAGTCTTCAGCGGGGAACTCGTCAGGGATGTCCCCTTAGCCCATTGCTCTTTAACCTCGCCATTGAGCCACTAGCAGTTGCATTCCGAAGCTGTAGAGATATATCTGGGATTTGGAGGCAGGGAGAAGAACATAAAGTTTCCCTTTGTGCGGATGATCTTCTACTTTTTTTATCGAATCCAGTCTCCTCTCTGCCACCTGTGCTGTCATTGCTCAGGGAATTTAGCTATTTTTCAGGATATAAATTAAATTTGCACAAAAGTGAACTTTTTCTGCTAGATAATACAGCAGTAACAACTGGTATGCACAATTTTCCATTCAACATTGTGAAAAATCAGTTTACCTATCTTGGTATTACAATCACAAGGAAACATAAACACCTCTTTAAAGAAAATTTTATTAGGTTGTTGAACCAAACAAGAAAGGACTTGGGACGATGGTCACCACTGTCCATGTCCCTGGTGGGCCGCATTAATGCCATTAAAATGAGTATTCTCCCTAAATTTTTATATCTCTTTCAGTCTGTACCTGTTTTTATTCCCAAATCTTACTTTGGCGCTTTAGACTCAATTATATCTTCTTACCTTTGGAAAGGTAAACATCCACGATTGAATAAGTCCCTACTTCAAAGATCTAAAAGAGACGGTGGCATGGCTCTACCTAATTTTCGTTTCTACTACTGGGCAGCAAACATTCGATCTGTCATCTTTTGGTCATATTTTCATAACCAACCTAATCGGCCTGCCTGGGTGGAAATGGAGATAAAGTCTGTCAAAAATCTCTCTGTCTCTGCACTCCTTGGATCTGCTCTCCCCATCCCCTCAATTAAATTAATCAATAACTCAGTAGTGGTGCATACCTTGAGAGTATGGGCTCAGTTCAGAAAGCACAGCGGTCTTCTAGGCTTTTCTCTGTCCAGTCCTATCGTCTCTAACCATCTCTTCCAACCTTCTTTACATGACTCAGTGTTTCAGGAATGGTACAATAAGGGCATCAAGCTTTGCAAAGACCTGTTCGTTGACCATAAGTTTGCATCATTTGAACAGCTTTCCGAGAGGTTTAACTTACCCAATTCTCATTTTTTCAGATATCTGCAAGTAAGACACTTCATTCGCTCTTTAATACCAAATTTCCCTGAGGCTCCTGCTGCAAACATTCTAGACAATCTCCTCTGTTTGTCTCCGCTGCGTAAAGGCCTAATATCCACTATTTATGGTGGATTGATGGCTTCGAGTCATACCCCTCTGTGTAAAATTAAAACTGCTTGGGAGAAGGATTTAAATTTGTCACTATCAGATGATACTTGGAATTCAATTCTTAAACTTATCAACTCAACCTCCTTATGTGCCCGCCACTCTTTATTACAGTTTAAGGTCGTACACAGGGCTCATTTCTCCAAACTTAAACTCTCCCGTTTCTACCCAGACATTGATCCTTGCTGTAATAAATGTAAAAGTGGAGAGGCGTCTCTTATTCATATGTACTGGACATGCCCGACTTTGGAAAAATTCTGGAGGGATGTTTTTAAGACCCTGTCCTTCATATTGAATTGCAATCTTGAACCAGACCCTCTGATTGCTCTTTTTGGTGTCACTGGAGAAGAGGGTAAGAGTCTAAGTCCAGCCAAAAAGAGATTGTTATCTTTTGCGACACTCCTGGCCAGGCGTTCTCTTTTATTCAAGTGGAAGGATGCCACGTCACCCACTCACGCCCAGTGGCTCAGAGATATCATGTCCTGTCTGTCCCTGGAGAAGATTCACTATTCAATTCATTACCCAGACTTTAAATTTCAACAGGTGTGGGGGCCCTTCCTTCACTTTTTTCATATACATTTATAGTTTGATTCCTGTCTTATTTAATTACTTGTTTGTTTGCTTTCTTTCCCCTTTTTATTCCTCTTTATTTATTTATTTTTTGCACGTAGAACCAAAAAACTTCCAGCTCCATATTCTTTTTTCTTTTTTGGTTTCTCTCAATGCCTGGCGTTTAGCCTTTCATATGCTTGTAAAACTGGCTTGGAGTCGGGGAGGGACGGGGAGGGAGCTATAGGGTTTATAAGGGGATTATAAAACCTGCATTAAAATATTACATGTTTACCCTGTTTTATCCCTGTTAAAATCAATAAAAATATTGTTGAAAGAAAAAAGCTTCTGAGAGGACCAGCTGATGTAGCTTCAGACCTTTTTTGCCACCGACTTGTAGAAGGCTCTGATGTAGACAACACACCATGCTGCTCCTCCGTCGACCTTTCTTCAGATTCCTTATGATTTTAAAAACAGACAATTGGCAACATATCCAGTTAATAATATTCCATGTGCTATGTATTTTAATAAATTAATGTCTAACATACATTAATGTGATAAAAAGCATGTTAAAACAAAAGCTACAATGACAATATACATTGTTCACTTAAATTAAAGTGTGCATGATTAGACCATAACTATGGAACGATATCGCGGACAATATTCAAATGCAATTGCAAATAGCATTTGCAATTGCGTTTCCCATATGTGGACGCACAAAGTGTGCCATAATTCAAATGCAATTGCAAACTTTGCATTACCGTTTGCTGATTCGCCTTCGCGAGCGCACACTGACTGCCAAATTTCAAATGAAAAAACAAAGTCCATTTGCATTTGTATTTCCCAGGTCTCACACGTCATGAACCTGTCATATTTAAATAGCAAAATCAATCACCACGTTTGCTTTCTCACTTTCTCTGCGCCGCGCGTCAAGCCGGCCAAAATTCAAACGCAATCGCTAATCCATTTGCAATTGCATTTCCAACACGTTACACAGAAACCTGTCAATCAGCGTCAGGGGCGGGTCTATACTGTGGGGCGGGATTGTATGGGGAGTGACGTCACTCGCACTCGCCGACCAAGAGGGGGATATTTGAGCACTGGAGGTGAACCGAGATTATCTCATTTGTTTCTCAAGAAATAAACACACAAAAATGACAAATCGCATATTTTCTTGCTCCGGAGTGGACAGAGAAGTTTTTACAAATAAAAATATTTTTAGATCTTCTCCTGTTACAGCCTGCTGGAGCTAAATCTTTCAGAAACGCTGCGTACCGGTGTTATGCGCTAAAACGCCTCCCTGCCACAGATTGCACCCCCACAAAATCTCTGTCAAATATATGAGGACATCACAATTAAATATTCATATTATTATTATCAAATATAATATATGAGTATTATCACGAAGCGATTTTTATTATAAATAAGAAATATAAAAATATACATGTACAACCCCTGGCAAAAATTCTGGAATCACCCCTCTCAGAAGATGTTCATTCAAATGTTTAATTGTGTAGAAAAAAAAACAAGCACATACATGCCACAAAACTATTTTCACTCAACAATCCAAACTTCTGGCTGTATAAAACACTTAAAAAAAAAACAAAGAAAGATAACTATAGTCAACGACAACTGTTTTAACAACTCAAACAGAGGAAAAAAATATGGAATCACCATGCACTTTTCATTTCTACAACTGCTAATTAGTCTACAGTTAAAAAAGAGTGCTTGCACACATTAGGGATGTGTTGAACCAAGATGATTGACATAACTCATAGCTCCAACACGAGAGATGTCAGTTGAAACAAAGGAGAGAATTATCAAACTTCTTGAAGAAGGTAAATCTTCATGGAATGTTGCAAAAGATGTTGGTTGTTCCCAGTCAGCTGTGTCTAAAATCTGGACCAAGTACAAATCAAATGGAAAGGTTGTAAAAGGGAAGCGTACTGGTAGACCAAGAAAGACATCAAAGCGCCAAGACAGAAAACTTAAAGCAATATGACTTGGAAACAGAAAATGCACAACAAAACAAATGAGGAACAAATGGGCAGAAAGTGGAGTCAATGTCTGTGAACGGACAGTAAGAAATCGCCTAAAAGAAATGGGATTTACATACAGAAAAGCCAAAAGAAAACCATCATTAACATCTAAACAGAAAAAAACAAGGGTTTTTTCATTATTGAAAAAATCATTATTGATATGGGGTTGTATGTCAGGTAAAGGTAAAGGTCATTACATCTTCTATAAATGCACAAGTTTATGTTGAGATTTTGGACACTTTTCTTATTCCATCAATTGAAAGGATGTTTGGTGATGGTAGCATCATTTTTCAGGATGATAATGCATCGTGCCATAGGGCAAAATCTGTGAAAACATTCCTACAGGAAATACATATAATGTCAATGGCATGGCCTGCAAATAGTCCGGACCTTAATCCAATTGAAAATCTGTGGTGGAAATGAAAGAAAATGGTCCAGGACGAGGCTCCAACCTGCAAAGCTGATCTGGCAACTGCAATAAGACAAAGCTGGAGACAGACTGATGAAGTATACTGTTGGACATTAGT
Source organism: Channallabes apus (assembly GCA_030522415.1). Classification (NCBI taxonomy): domain Eukaryota; kingdom Metazoa; phylum Chordata; class Actinopteri; order Siluriformes; family Clariidae; genus Channallabes; species Channallabes apus. The sequence continues at coordinate 446,707 of CM060118.1, read as the reverse complement.
TAAATCCAGGCCTCAGAGAATTCAAGCTGTTATAAAAGCCAGAGGTGATGCAACAAAGTACAAGTAGTGTTTTTATTTGGTGATTCCATATTTTTTCCCTCTGTTTGAGTTGTTAAAACAGTTGTCGTTGACTATAGTTATCTTTCTTTGTTTTTTTTTTAAGTGTTTTATACAGCCAGAAGTTTGGATTGTTGAGTGAAAATAGTTTTGTGGCATGTATGTGCTTGTTTTTTTTTCTACACAATTAAACATTTGAATGAACATCTTCTGAGAGGGGTGATTCCAGAATTTTTGCCAGGGGTTGTACATGTATATTTTTATATTTCTTATTTATAATAAAAATCGCTTCGTGATAATACTCATATATTATATTTGATAATAATAATATGAATATTTAATTGTGATGTCCTCATATATTTGACAGAGATTTTGTGGGGGTGCAATCCGTGGCAGGGAGGCATTTTAGCGCATAACACCGGTACGCAGCGTTTCTGAAAGATTTAGCTCCAGCAGGCTGTAACAGGAGAAGATCTAAAAATATTTTTACTTGTAAAAACTTCTCTGTCCACTCCGGAGCAAGAAAATATGCGATTTGTCATTTTTGTGTGTTTATTTCTTGATAAACAAATGAGATAATCTCGGTTCACCTCCAGTGCTCAAATATCCCCCTCTTGGTCGGCGAGTGCGAGTGACGTCACTCCCCATACAATCCCGCCCCACAGTATAGACCCGCCCCTGACGCTGATTGACAGGTTTCTGTGTAACGTGTTGGAAATGCAATTGCAAATGGATTAGCGATTGCGTTTGAATTTTGGCCGGCTTGACGCGCGGCGCAGAGAAAGTGAGAAAGTAAACGTGGTGATTGATTTTGCTATTTAAATATGACAGGTTCATGACGTGTAAGACCTGGGAAATACAAATGCAAATGGACTTTGTTTTTTCATTTGAAATTTGGCAGTCAGTGTGCGCTCGCGAAGGCGAATCAGCAAACGGTAATGCAAAGTTTGCAATTGCATTTGAATTATGGCACACTTTGTGCGTCTACATATAGGAAACGCAATTGCAAATGCTATTTGCAATTGCATTTGAATATTGTCCGCGATATCGTTCCATACATAACCCCTCTAAGGACAATCAGTTTCATAAAAGGTTTTTACCACTTTCGATCTCCATGGCCAGTCGGAGTTGCCATAATTATAGGTGACCTCTTCTCCTGGACTTATGTCTCGTGTTGCAAACAAACACAAGCGCGGCTTGCCTTGCAGGGTGAAGTATGTCATCTTGGCATTGGGGTTTATATGGTTGTCATTCATTAGTCTTCCAAATGACCCATCCTCTTTGGCCGCATCCACACTACCAAAGCAAAAGGAGCACTTCATAATCATTTATACTTAATTTATATTATGCCAATTTAAATTTGCTTAACATTTTAATACTTTGTTATTCAAGTTCACAAAACTATATCTTTTAGTTAAATCACATCATCTGACACTATACTGTACATTTATACCTTCATTCCAGAGTCTAAGATCCTTCATTCAACAATATTTGTGTTGACTAAACCAAAAGCAATGTCACTTTAATGACAAAGTGAATTGTAATGACTTCAGTGATATGACAGTACATTAGTCCATCTCTCATTGTTTATTGTTATTCATAAAAAACAACAATTACTAAAAGATCTCAGCCAGACCTAGACTTAAAAAAACATATGCGCCTCTACTGTAACTCTACAGTGCAGTTGGTGATACTTTTATTGTTTTGTTGATGGATATTTTAATGTAAAATAAAACTACAGTGCTATTGACCACTTTAAATATTAGTACTTACAGTAGCCACAGGTGGACATAAACATGCATAAACATACAAGATGAAACCCTGGACTGTCAGTTAGTGTATCTGTCCTCCTGTCTGTCAGCATGAAGCTCTGGCTGAGTTTAAATGTCCCCCCCTGAGCTCGAGCTCTCTCTCTCTCTCTCTCTCTCTCCACACTGACTACCTACCTAAGGCCGGTTAGTGAGCGGGTCTGCACGGCTGTGAGAGCCTCCTCACCTTGCTGTGTGCATGACTGGGGCAGCAGGACCTGTCACTCATCACT
>CM060118.1:382109-442109 GCA_030522415.1 Channallabes apus | reverse complement strand
CAGACAGGGAGTTACGGGTTCGACTCGAATATATAGTGACACACGAGGGAGACACAGGTGAACTTGAGTTGGTATTTTAACCTATTTACCAGTGAAAACAATATACACTCAGACACACTAGGGGGGGGACAAAGCGACGGCTCAGTAGTCCGGCTGATCTTATTCCCCAGGGCTGAGGTGGCTTGGATGTGACAGAGATGGTTGTAGATCAGAGTGATTGTGCAAGTGTGTGTTTTTCAGTTCAGTGTGTGTGTGTGTGTGTGTGTATGTATGTGTGTTATTAGTCCAGTTCCTTTACATTGAGGAGACAGATGGCTTGTGGGTAAAAACTTACATAGTCTGATGCTTCGGTACCTTTTTCCAGATGGCAGGAGGGTGATGAATGAGTGAGAGGGTGTGTGTGTGTGTGTGTGTGAGAGGGGTGTGTCCTGTCAGCCTCAACAGTTCCTCTATAAAAGGTGATGAGGATTGGTGGTGGAAGCTGGAACTTCCTCAGCCTTCTCAGGAAGAAAAGACATTGTTGGTCTTTCTTGTGCAGAGAGCTGGTGTTGAGGAACCAGGTGAGGTTCGCCTCCAGATGGACACCCAGGAATTTTGGGTTCTTGACGTTCTCCACAGAAGAGCCATCAATGTTGAGTGGAGAGTGATTGCTCCGTGTCCTCCTGAAGTAAACAACCATCTCTTTAGTCTTATCGACGTTCAGAGACAGGTTGTTGTCTTTACACCAGTCCATTAGCCTCTACACTTACTCTCCATATGCTGACTCGTCGTTCTTGCTGATGAGACCCACCGCGGTCGTGTCATCAGCAAACTTGATATGATTGCAGTTGTGTGTTGCCACACATGAGTCAGCAGTTTGAACAGCAGGGGACTGAGCACACAGCCCTGGGGGGACCCAATGCTCAGTATGGTGGTACTGTATACTTCCCGATCGGCACTGCCTGAGGTCTTTTGGTCAGAAAGTCTAGGATCCAGTTACAGAGGGAGGTGTTCAGGCCCAATAGGCTCAGCTTCCCGATCAGGTGCTGGGGGATGTTTGTATTGAATGCTGAAATCTATGTACAGTATTCTGACGTAAGTGTCCTTCTTGTCAAGGTGTGTCAGTGCCAGGTGGACTGCGGTGGAGATGGCATCGTCCATCGAACGATTTGAACAATACGTAAAACTGCAGTGGGTCCAGTGAGGGGGGCAGCAGGGTCTTGATGTGTCTAATGACGAGCCGCTCGAAGCGCTTCATGATGATGGGTGTGACTGCAACAGGGCGGTAGTCATTGAGACAGGACACAGAAGACTTCTTTGGCACCGAAACGATGGTGGTAGAATTAAAGCATGTGGGCACGATGGCGCTGCTCAGAGAGATGTTGAAGATGTCAGTGAGAACATCTGCCAGTTGTTCAGCACATTCAGCCTTGGATGTTGCCTGGTCCAGCAGCTTTATGTGGGTTGACTCTGTGTACAGTTTTCCTCACATCAGCCAATGTGAGACACAGCACCTGGTCGTTCGGAGAAGGGGTGGTCTTCCTCGCCGTCATGTCGTTCTGCGTAGAAGCTGTTCAGTACATCTGGAAGGGAGCCGTCACTGGCACAGGCAGGTCCACATACTGATGGAATTTAGGAAGCACTGACTTGAGATTTGCATGGTTGAAATCTCCAGTGACAATAAACAGTCCTTCGGGGTGTGTGTTCTACAGATTACTGATCCGAGCATACAGTTCACAGTTCGTCGAAGCCGGGCAGTTGAGGAGCTGGATCATGCCTTTCAGAGCTCTCTGGCAGGTCTGGGCCCTCAGCAGGGCTCTCTGGCAGGGCTGGGCCTCCACTCGGACTAAAGAGCTCTGGAAACATAGCCCTTAACTCTATTTGATACTGAGTGCTAGAGGTTGATCTGTACATCTCCCTTTTCAGCTGGGCTAGCTGCTCCTCGAGTGCTACTGCTTCCTCCATCTGTTCCTGTACACAATCAAAGACCTGTGCAGCGCGACATGGCCATTTTTATGGCAAGCTCTTCCGCCTGTTTCTGAATGGCACATATCTGCCGCCGATATTCCTCATTCGGGTCTCCTTCCTGCTGTGTCCTGGAGTGCCCCTGTCGTATTGAGAGCCAGGAACCTTCCCAGTTCGGCTGCGCTGCTCGCTCACCTGCTTCATTCTCTGTCCGCGGCGCTCTGCAGGATCTCGCACCACTCGGTCTCATGCGCTTCACAATGTCACGCCGGATGGCTGCCCACTAATTCCGCTTGCCAGAGCATTGTCACAGCCCACACCCCCAAAAAAATATCCAGGGGAGGTCCCTCCACTATGCCACAGTAGGGGTCTTGCATTCTGTCAGGTATGTAGTGTGGGTGCAGACGAGGCATACAGTAGGCGCAGTGGTGAAGACTTTTAAGTTTTTTAATAATATAAAGAAAGCAGAAACAAATATACTTCAAACAAACCAAACATGAATCTATGAAAAAAACGAGCATGTGGACCAGAACCAAACAGCATTTCACACCAGCAATTTAACAAAACAGATCAGGCATCTCCATTAGCGCTGGGAGCGATGTATACTCTGATAATGATTAATTGAGTTTACTTAAGACATTTACAATATTTTAAACTTTTATTTAAAGCTGTCTACTGTAGATAATGGCAGTTACACTATATTATACTTTTATCTCACAGCTGTTTCAAGCCGCCCCAGACATTTTCAAATTAGAATTTTTACATAATTTTTCACATACACAGTATGATATAAAGTGATGACCTTAAATGACCTAAAATTTATAGTTAAAATAGAGTTTTCATACCTGTAATTTACTTCGATTGCAGTAAATATTTGTACAGTAATTTCTACTCTGCTGCATTTTGACAAGGCATTGCGTTACTGTACATTCGAACCACACGGCTATTGTTATTCTGATGAACACAGAGAAGTGATGCACCACATGTTACACGGTGTAGATGGTACCTGTAGTACCACGGTGTTATTGGCAGTACCATGTTTTTTATTTGCTGATATAGTATTATGTATTATACTGCATACATATTATACATACTGCATAATACACAATGGCCTGATAGTCATAATAAACACTTATATTACTGGTTATGAACACAGTTTATTGAACTTTCTATCGTTATCTTAACACCAGTTTAGTGTTGTAGTGTTCTCTCTCTGTTTAAATTAATATTTCTTTTTAGGTGGTTAAGTGAACATCACCTTCATTCATTCATTCATCTTCTATACCGCTTAATCCTTTGTTCAGGGTCGCGGGGGACCTGGAGCCTATCCCAGGAGACTTCGGGCACTAGGCGGGGTACACCCTGGACAGGGTGCCAATCCATCGCAGGGCACACACACATACACACACTCACACACCCAATCACACACTACGGGCAATTTAGGAACGCCAATTAGCCTAACCTGCATATCTTTGGACTGTGGGAGGAAACCGGAGTACCCGGAGGAAACCCACCAAGCACGGGGAGAACATGCAAACTCCATGCACACAGAGACGGGAATCGAGCCTGGCCGGGGAATCGAACCCAGACCCTGGAGGTGCAAGGCGACAGTGCTAACCACTACACCACCGCGCCGCCTGAACATCACCTCAAGTCTCCAAACTGGAAGTTTGACTGCAGGGGAGCAGACGGGAAAAACACAAAGTTCAACACAGTTCATTTATAATACTGAGAATATATACTGTACTGTATAGTTTGGCATTCAAGTTTCGTGTGAAATCATTAAGAATCATATTACTGAGAATCAGTCTCCACGTCTCAGATGTGAAATGGTTCAGTTTTCACTCCTAATTGGGGGGTGTAAAAAAAATAATAACCTACAGTAAGAAAAACATGACGAGAGCATGACATTCATGACAGAAAATTGGATAAACAAATTAACATATTGTGTCTTTTTGGTGGAGGTCATCCATGGCTCCATACACACTAAAACTGCCACTGACAACCAAAATATAATATCATATTTCACAGCACATATTTTGGACATTAAACAAGACATAACTGTAAAAAACAAAAAAACTTTCTAAAGCAAAAATCTTCTGTGTTACATTCGTGAACAGCTATTCAATTCACAGTCTGATTCACAGCACTGAAAGTCCAAGTGTGTACGGAGACAGCGAGGACAATAAACTTTCATATAACTGATATTCTGATTTACTATTATTTTTAGTTTTTAGTGATGTCACTAACAATCTCTATCACTCTTAGCTAAAATAACACACCTTGTATTACATAATACTTAACACAGTATACAGTACAGTACATACAGGACACCTAATGCAATATTATCCTGATGCTTCAGTGTTTTTATTTTAAATGGTTTTACAAGCAACTAACTTCTTACTTTTACCTGCATAGAAACATCAATGGAGTATTTAAAATGTTACTCCAGTAAATTGTTGCCTGAGACACATTGTTTTGTTCTTTCTCACAAGTAGAAAACGTCCCTTCTGGAAAAGTGTAGTTTTTGGGGCGGGGTCCTGGTGAAAGTGGGTGTGGTTTACAGAGTTATAGAAAAGCATGAAAAGAAACTGTACGATCTCTAGCAACCTTATTACTGAGTTCACACCAGCCAGCTCTGTACAGTACATGCTCTAAAGTACTAAAGTAAGTGACACCATGTGTGTGTGTGTGTGTGTGTGTGTGTGTGTGTGTGTGTGTGTGTGTGTGTAAACATTACACTACACAATACTCTGCACATTGTCTTGACCATGACTGGAAATTGTTGCTACATATATTTCAGTATATTTTTATTTCTCTCTTTCTCACTCACGCATCTTCTATAGCACTTTATCCTGTATTCAGGGTCGCGGGGGTGGAGCCAATCCCAGGAGCCTTAGGGCACGAGGCAGGCTACACCCTGGACAGGGTGCCAATCCATCGCAAGGCACATACACACACTCACACACCCATTCACATCCTACATATCTTTGGACTGTGGGAGGAAACTGGAGTACCCGGAGGAAACCCACCAAGCACGGGGAGAACATGCAAACTCCATGCACACAGAGACGGGAATCGAGCCTGGCCGGGGATCGAAAAAAAAAATCTTTTATTTCATACTTTAGATTCTTATTGAAAACTCTACTTTTCTTTTCTTTTTTTTTTTTTTTAGGTCATATAACGTTATATAACATGTATGTGATAAATAAAATTTAAATTTACTAGTTTTAGCTTTGCCATATTTATTACCTTTGGGGTTTAACCCACAAAAACTATAATACCTTTGCTAATAAAAATTAATCTTATTGCCACATTTCCAATACATTTAATCTGTTCATATTCACAGAACAACATCTATAAAGACATGAGCAGCTCAGTAATATTATATTTAACCTATTGTTAAAGATCCTTCGTATATCAATATTGGTTCATTTAAATATAATTAATATTTTTTTTGTTTGTTTTTTGTTTATATCCGAGGCCAATGGTTCGGGTAAGATTTGGACCCTTGCCCAGCACTTCACAAGCTTTCCTAAGAAATTATCATGTAGTAAAGTAAAGTAATTCATTAATAATTCATTTATTAATTTTTACTTACTGCTTCCTCATGTTCAGTTTTGTAATATGGTTTCGATGGGAATAGATTTATTTGAATATGATTTCTGGCAGGTAAATATTATAATATATGAAACCACCGCGGTTGTGTATTAAAAAAGGCCGACCACAGGGTGTCAGCATTCTCACTATAAACCTGCTGATTCTCACACACACACACACACACACACACACACACACACAGAAGCACTACTGTACAGTAAGTTTATTGTAGTGAATAATCAGATGTACCTGCAGTACTGAGACCTTACTGACGAAAAGACATCCTGCTTTATCTTTATTCCTTAAAGTGTTTGGACTTGTTTCATATCATCTTCATTTGGTGCAGTTTGTGGATCTACAGTAATGTTTGTATAATTTCAGATGCTCCCCTACTGTAGAGCTGAGTGTAACGTTGTAGGTATTGCGACAGGCAAACCCACAGACAACTGTTGTACGGGTTTCCAGTCAGTCAGGCCCGCGGCCCCCCTCACGTGCAGTTGCTAGGCAACGCCGCCATGATGGCAATTAGGGGGATGCATGACACCTGGATGCATGTCTATATACAGTAGGCACCCAACACAAAGTAATAGACGTGCAGACATTTACAGTAGGCAGCACCAGGTCTAGGAGCATTGCTCCGGTATAGAGAAAAGACAAAAGTGAAAAGAAAAGAGAAAAGAAAAAACTAAAAGACAATAAAGAAGGATTAACCGGGTCTGGAGGGGACAGGAGACTTCTTTGTTGTATATGTTTATCTTTGTTTCATTAGCACCCTAATCTTTCATTAGTCATTTTGTGTTCAATTAATAAACCCACATTGTCTCTGAACGGGAAAAGCCTCCTGCACAATCACTCCCACAACTCACACACACAACCTTCCCTCCGACGCCCTGCATCAGGGCTCTGTAGAAAAAAACAGGCACGCTTTTGATGATGCTTACAGCTCATGGTATTCAATAATCCAGTATCTCAAAATGTTAAAATATTTTATTTCAAGTCTGAGTAAAAAACATTGTGTCTCTCAAGTCTAATTCAGTAAACACAATAACAGTAATAAGGAAGACTGCTGGCTTTACAGTTGTTCAGAAGATCCACAAGTAAGCCACAGAAGGTCATCGCTGAAAGGGCTGGCTGTTGGCAGAGCACTGTATCGATGCATATTTGAGATCCACTACACACAGACATCTTCTAGAAATGGGCTACAACCATCACAACTACAACAAGCCTCTCCTGAAACAGAGAACATCTTAGCCTGGGCTAAAAATAAGGAGGGCTGGAAAGAAAAAAACCGGACCAGTGGGCCAAAGTTGGTTTTCTTTTCCAGCAGGACTGAGCACCTGTTCAAACTGCCAAAACTACCACTAATTGGTTGGCTAACCATGATATTAGTGTGCTTGATTGACCAGCCAACTCACCTGACCTGAACCCTCTCGAGCTATTGAAATTCGTTCCGGAAGCGGGCTGGCATTCTGAAACACTCGTAAACCAAATTGAATTTTCCCATAAGAAATAATGGAAACTCAAATTATTCGTTCTACAGCCAAAAAAATAAATACATAAAAATAATTAACACAAAATATAAAGTAAAAATAAGACAAATTAACCTGCCAGACAATGCTCGTTTTCCAAGTCAAACTTTATTTAAAATGTTTAGACAGGATTTATATCCAACCATAATTTTTCATTTTCTTTAAGAACTAGATATAATTTAGGAAATTTCAAAACATAGAAAACATTCTTTTTAAATGTGGGATCCAAGGGCCTCCGAGTGGCACAGTGGTAAAGTTCTCACCCTATCATCCGGAGATCGCTGGTTCGGTTCCCGGGTGATGCTGTAACCTCTCGCAGCCAGAGGTCTAGAGAGAGCAGATTGCCCGAGCTCTCTCAGAGGGGAGGGACGAGAGGTACTCCGGGCTCCCACATTATTGACGGCTCTAGAGCCAATCAGGGGCGTCTGTGAGCAGATAGTGCTGTCCTCCGAATGTGTTACACCGCCCCCAATGGTACGTGAGCAAGCAGAAAACACTGACACATTTACTCATTGAAAGGTTAGCAGAAATGGTTGAGCAGGTTGACCCTCTGGTTTAAATAAAAAGGACTTATCTCATTGGGTATGTCCTTAAGGTTTATAGATTTCAGTTTCATGTACAATGTCAAGTTAAATACTGATATTAATTCAATTCAATTCAATTTTATTTGTATAGCGCTTTTAACAATTGACATTGTCTCAAAACAGCTTTACACAATCAAAAGAATTATTTAAGTTTGTATGGAATGTGAATGTGTATGAATCAAAATGTTCAGATAGTCCCTGGTGAGCAAGCCGAGGGCGACAGTGGCAAGGAAAAACTCCCTGAGATGGTAATAGGAAGAAACCTTGAGAGGAACCAGATTCAACAGGGAACCCATCCTCATCTGGGTGAAACAGAAAGCAGGAAATGATCTGCATTTATACAGTGTGTTAGGTGGCAGCAGTTCAGCTATAATAGTTGATGTTAATTGATGTTAAAATGGAGTCCAGTAGTTATTGGAGACTCAGATAGACTTGTAGAAAGTTCCAGTCCTGAACTATCGAATTGTCAAGTCCTCAGAGAAACAGCTGACAACACCAGTCGAGGCCAGAACCATCTTCTAAGTAGATAGAATCATCCCCAGACACCAGATGCATCCTAAAGAGACACACGGGGCATCCATGCGACGAGACCTCCAACCAGAAACGGGGCACCAGGATGGATCAGACAGATCAGAGGGCAGAGGGAGTCTGGATCACTGGCAGCTCAGGAATGACATGTATGACAGAGAGAGAGAGAGAAAGAGTGAAAGGGGGAGACAGGGGGAAAGAGGAAAGAGAAAGAGGAGGAGAGATGGCAGTTAGGTATGGTCACAGTCACAATGTATAATGTGAATGTATATTTACTGTAGAGTGCAAGCAGGGACTCCGGCAGGACTAACTATGACATCATAACTAAAAGGGAGAGCCAGAAGGAAACACAAACATGAGGGGGAACTGAGATGTAAAGCAAACAATCACCTCACCGTCAACAAACCTGAGTGATCAAATGAGACTGAGGAAGACAGCATCTAAACATACCAGTTCACCATAATACTCTACGTCCATGAGTCCCCCAGATCTGCTCCTTTACCTTATGGCAAATCTATTTATAAAAATGCTTGGCTAAATAAATAGGTTTTTAGCCTAGACTTAAACACTGAGACTGTGTCTGAGTCCCGAACACTATTTGGAAGACTATTCCATAATTTTGGGGCTTTGTAAGAAAAAGCTCTGCCCCAGCTGTAGTTTTCATAATACGCGGTACTGACAAGCAGCCTGCATCCTTTGATCGAAGTAGGCGTGGCGGATCGTAAGACACTAGCAGTTCGCTCAGATACTGAGGAGCATATTAACCACTCTGCCCCAATCTCCTTTATTGATGAGAACCAACAAGATCGTATACAGAGCTGGTTAAGGTAGTAAATGTCCACTTACTGACCTCTAATCAGAATTTTTTTTTTAATTGGTTGGTTTAATTGATTTTTCTTCTTTTTTTTTTTTTTCCCCCAATTTTCTCCCAGAATTTAGTCGTATCCAATTCCTCCCTGTCGCTAGAGGGCTCCCACATCAAGCTTCTACTATCAATCAGTCGGGTGGGCCGCAGACTATCATGTGTTTGTGAGGCAGTGGTAGCTCAGAGGGCTAAGGCACTGGGTTACTAATCAGAAGATCTGCGTTTCGATCCCCAGCTCCACCAGGTTGCCACTGTTGGGCCCTTGAGCGAGGTCCTTAACCCTAACTGCTCCAGGGGCGCTGTATCATGGCTGACCCTGCGCTCTGACTCCAGTTACGCTGGGATATGCGAAGAAGGAATTTCACTTCCGGCACCTCTGATCTTTCCTTTCAGTTTTTTATTTGTATAGCGCTTTTAACAATTGACATTGTCTCAAAACAGCTTTACATAATCAAAAGAATTATTTAAGTTTGTATGGAATGTGAATGTGTATGAATAAAATGTTCAGATATTCCCTGGCGAGCAAGCCCGAGGGCGACAGTGGCAAGGAAAAACTCCCTGAGATGGTAATAGGAAGAAACCTTGAGAGGAACCAGACTCGACAGGGAACCCATCCTCATCTGGGTGAAACAGATAGCAGGAAATTATCTGCATTTATACTGTGTTAGGTTCAGCTATAATAGTTGATGTTAATTGATGTTATAATAGTTGATGTTAATTGATGTTATAATAGTTGATGTAAAATGGAGTCCAGTAGTTATTCGAGACTCAGATAGACTTGTAGAAAGTTCCAGTCCTGAACTATCGAATTGTCAAGTCCTCAGAGAAACAGCTGACAACACCAGTCGAGGCCAGAACCATCTTCTAAGTAGATAGAATCATCCCCAGACACCAGGCGCATCCTAAAGAGACACGGGGCATCCATGCGATGAGACCTCCAACCAGAAACCGGGCACCAGGATGGATCAGACAGGTCCGGAGGGCAGAGGGAGTCTGGATCACTGGCAGCTCAGGAACCACATGTGTAGCTCGACAGAGAGAGAGAGAGAGAGAAAGAGTGAAAGGGGGAGACAGGGGGAGAGAGGAAAGAGAAAGAGGGGGAGGAAGAGAAGAGGAGGAGAGATTGCAATTAGGTATGGTCACAGTCACAATGTCTAATGTGAATGTATATTTACTGTAGAGTGCAAGCAGGGACTCCGGCAGGACTAACTATGACAGCATAACTAAAAGGGAGAGCCAGAAGGAAACACAAACATGAGGGCTCCCTGAGATGTAAAGCAAACAATCACCTCACCGTCAACAAACCTGAGTGATCAAATGAGACTGAGGAAGACAGCATCTAAACATACCAGTTCACCATAATACTCTACGTCCATGAGTCCCCCAGATCTGCTCCTTTACCTTATTGCAAATCTATTTATAAAAATGCTTGGCTAAATAAATAGGTTTTGAGCCTAGACTTAAACACTGAGACTGTGTCTGAGTCCCGAACACTATTTGGAAGACTATTCCATAATTTTGGGGCTTTGTAAGAAAAAGCTCTGCCCCCAGCTGTAGTTTTCATAATACGCGGTACTGATAAGCAGCCTGCATCCTTTGACCGAAGTAGGCGTGGCGGATCGTAAGACCTAGCAGTTCGCTCAGATTCTGCGGGGCGAGACCATTTAATGCCTTATATGTCAAGAGTAGTATTTTAAAATCAATGCGAAATTTCACAGGGAGCCAATGCAGTGAAGATAAGATAGGGGTGATGTGCTCATATCTTCTGGTTCTAGTGAGGACTCTCGCTGCTGCATTCTGGACTAGCTGAAGCTTGTTTATGCACCTAACTGAACAACCAGACAGTAAGGCATTACAATAGTCCAACCTAGAAGTGATAAAAGCATGAACTAGTTTTTCTGCATCGTTTAGCGACAATATATTTCTTATTTTGGCGATATTTCTGAGGTGAAAGAATGCTATCCTGGTGATATTATCTACATGAGCTTCAAATGAAAGGCTGGAATCTATAATCACGCCGAGGTCTTTTACTGTTGCACTTGACGGAACAGAAAGGCCATCTAAAGTTACGGTGTGATCTAAGATTTTACTTCTAGCTGTATGCGGTCCTATGACTAGAACTTGTGTCTTATCCGGATTAAGCAGAAGGAAGTTAATTAGCATCCAATTTCTTATGTCCTGCACACATTGCTCAACTTTAGGAAGATGGTTTTTCTCATCAGGTTTTGTTGAGACGTATAGCTGTGTGTCGTCAGCATAACAATGAAAACTAATACCATGCTTACGGATTATGTTGCCCAGAGGAAGCATGATAAGGGAAAAAAGCAGTGGGCCTAAAACTGAACCCTGCGGAATGCCAAACTCCACTAGAGAACATGCAGAATAATCACCATTTATGTCTACATACTGATAACGATCGGTCAAATAGGATCTGAGCCAGGAGAGGGCTGTACCCTTAATTCCTACTACATTTTCTAATCTGTGAAGAAGAATAGCATGATCAATAGTGTCAAAAGCTGCACTGAGGTCGAGTAATACAAGCATAGTTACACAACCCTGATCAGAGGCCAATAGGAGGTCATTTACTACATTAACGAGTGCTGTTTCTGTGCTGTGATGAGGCCTGAATCCTGACTGACACAGTTCATGTATGCCATTTCTATGTAGATATGAGCATAGCTGCTCCGCTACTATCTTTTCCAGAATCTTAGAGATAAAGGGTAGGTTTGATATTGGCCTGTAATTGGACAGCTGACAGGGGTCGATGTCAGGTTTCTTAATTATTGGTTTAATAACTGCTACTTTAAAAGATTTTGGAACATAACCAATGCAGAGTGAGGAATTAATTATTCTCAACAGCGGTTCTGTTATTACTGGTACTATCTGTTTAAGAAAATGTGTCGGTATAGGATCTAATATACAGGTTGATGAATTTGCAGAAGAGATGAGTGAAATTAGTTCATTCTCTTCAAGATGAGTAAAGTATTCTAGGTTTGAATCTGACATGGCTAGGTTAACATCTGTATCAATTACATTGTTTGGTTTCAAAGCCTCAATTTTATGCCTGATATTTACAATTTTTTTATAAAAAAAGTTCATGAAGTCCTCACTATTGCATGATGTTGTTGTGAAGATTTCTGTAGTGGTCTTATTTCTGGTTAATTTGGCTATGGTATTAAATAAAAATCTAGGATTATTTTTATTTTCTTCTATAAGAGTGGAGAGATACGTTGATCTAGCTACACTAAGAGCTTTCCTATAGTTCAGGATGCTCTCTTTCCATGCTATTTGAAATACCAACAATTTAGTTTGACGCCATTTACGCTCTAATTTCCGAGCAGTCTGTTTTAAAGTGCGCGTGTGATCGTTATACCAGGGAGCGAGTTTCTTATCTCTAATAATTTTTCTTTTAGCTGGAGCTACATTATCTAAGGTACAACGAAGTGTACCTTCGCAGGCGTCGCAGTTATTCATAATGATAATCTGTCCATCGTACAAAAACACGGACACAAATTTAACTCATTTGAAATTCTCTATAGTAACATAAGTGTATTTAAGTATATTAAATCAGCTCAGTCGATTCCACTAATTATAATTTACAGACCTCCAAGGCCGTATTCTGAATTTCTTAGTGAATTTGCAGATTTCATCTCAAATCTAGTCGTTTCTGTAGACAAAGTGTTAATTGCTGGAGATTTTAACATTCATTTTGAGAATACAGAAGACCCTCTGAGAACAGCATTTATGTCCATACTGGACTCCGTAGGTGTAAATCAGTGTGTAGTAGGACCCACTCATAAAGCAGGTCACACTTTAGATTTAGTAATATTCTTCGGATTAAGTATAAGAAATGTATTCACAATTCCACTGTCTGAAATTATCTCAGATCACTATCTTGTCTCCATTCAAGTGTGTCACAGTGATAATGTACACACAGCACCGCGCTACCGTATTAAACGTACTTTCACATCAACTACCACACAGAGTTTTATCAGTAATCTCCCAGAGTTACCAACTTCGATTAGGCCACCGTCTGACCCCACAGAACTTGATCAGGCGGCTGAATATTTAGAGTCAACACTTCGTTGTACCTTAGATAATGTAGCTCCAGCTAAAAGAAAAATTATTAGAGATAAGAAACTCGCTCCCTGGTATAACGATCACACGCGCACTTTAAAACAGACCGCTCGGAAATTAGAGCGTAAATGGCGTCAAACTAAATTGTTGGTATTTCAAATAGCATGGAAAGAGAGCATCCTGAACTATAGGAAAGCTCTTAGTGTAGCTAGATCAACGTATCTCTCCACTCTTATAGAAGAAAATAAAAATAATCCTAGATTTTTATTTAATACCGTAGCCAAATTAACCAGAAATAAGACCACTACAGAAATCTCCACAACAACATCATGCAATAGTGAGGACTTCATGAACTTTTTTAATAATAAAATTGTAAATATCAGGCATAAAATTGAGGCTTTGAAACCGAACAATGTAATTGATACTGATGTTAACCTAGCCATGTCAGATTCAAACCTAGAATACTTTACTCCCCTTGAAGAGAATGAACTAATTTCACTCATCTCTTCTGCAAATTCATCAATCTGTATATTAGATCCTATACCGACACATTTTCTTAAACAGATAGTACCAGTAATAACAGAACCGCTGTTGAGAATAATTAATTCCTCACTCAGCATTGGTTATGTTCCAAAATCTTTTAAATTAGCAGTTATCAAACCAGTAATTAAGAAACCTGACCTCGACCCCTGTCAGCTGTCCAATTACAGGCCAATATCAAACCTCCCCTTTATCTCAAAGATTCTGGAAAAGATACAGTAGTAGCGGAGCAGCTATGCTCATATCTACATAGAAATGGCATACATGAACTGTATCAGTCAGGATTTAGGCCTCATCGCAGCACAGAAACAGCACTCGTTAAAGTAGTAAATGACCTCCTATTGGCCTCTGATCAGGGTTGTGTAACTATGCTTGTATTACTCGACCTCAGTGCAGCTTTTGACACCATTGATCATGCTATTCTTCTTCACAGATTAGAAAATGTAGTAGGAATTAAGGGTACAGCCCTCTCCTGGCTCAGATCCTATTTGACCAATCGTTATCAGTATGTAGACTTAAATGGTGATTATTCTGCATGTTCTCTAGTGGAGTTTGGCGTTCCGCAGGGTTCAGTTTTAGGCCCACTGCTTTTCTCCCTTCACATGTTTCCTCTGGGCAACATAATCCGTAAACATGGTATTATTTTTCATTGATATGCTGACGACACACAGTTATACGTCTCAACAAAACCTGATGAGAAAAACCATCTTACTAAAGTTGAGCAATGTGTGCAGGACATAAGAAATTGGATGCTAATTAACTTTCTTTAGCTTAATCCTGATAAGACAGAAGTTCTAGTCATAGGACCGCATACAGCTAGAAGCAAGATTTTAGATCACACCGTAACTTTAGATGGCCTTTCTGTTCCATCAAGTGCAACAGTAAAAGACCTCGGCGTGATTATAGATTCCAGCCTTTCATTTGAAGCTCATGTAGATAATATTACCAGGATAGCATTCTTTCACCTCAGAAATATTGCCAAGATAAGAAATATATTGTCGTTAAACGATGCAGAAAAACTAGTTCATGCTTTTATCACCAGGTTGGACTATTGTAATGCCTTACTGTCTGGTTGTTCAGTTAGGTGCATAAACAAGCTTCAGCTAGTCCAGAATGCAGCAGCGAGAGTCCTCACTAGAACCAGAAGATATGAGCACATCACCCCTATCTTATCTTCACTGCATTGGCTCCCTGTGAAATTTTGCAGATTTTAAAATACTACTCTTGACATATAAAGCATTAAATGGTCTCGCGCCGCAGTATCTGAGCAAACTGCTAGTGTCTTACGATCCGCCACGCCTACTTCGATCAAAGGATGCAGGCTGCTTGTCAGTACCGCGTATTATGAAAACTACAGCTGGGGGCGGAGCTTTTTCTTACAAAGCCCCAAAATTATAGAATAGTCTTCCAAATAGTGTTCGGGACTCAGACACAGTCTCAGTGTTTAAGTCTAGGCTCAAAACCTATTTATTTAGCCAAGCATTTTTATAAATAGATTTGCCATAAGGTAAAGGAGCAGATCTGGGGGACTCATGGACGTAGAGTATTATGGTGAACTGGTATGTTTAGATGCTGTCTTCCTCAGTCTCATTTGATCACTCAGGTTTGTTGACGGTGAGGTGATTGTTTGCTTTACATCTCAGTTCCCCCTCATGTTTGTGTTTCCTTCTGGCTCCTCCATTTTAGTTATGATGTCACAGTTAGTCCTGCCGGAGTCCCTGCTTGCACTCTACAGTAAATATACATTCACATTATACATTATGTGACTGTGACCATACCTAACTGTTATCTCTCCTCTTCTTCTCTCCCTCTCTCTCGTTCCCTCTCTCTGTTGAGCTACACATGTCGTTCCTGAACTCCCAGTGACCCAGACTCCCTCTGCCCTCTGGACCTGTCTGACTTGACCTGGTGCTTCTGGTTGGAGGTCTCGTCTCATGGATGCCCCTTGTGTCTCTTGGGATGCGTCTGGTGTCTGGGGACGATTTCACTCTACCATGAAGACAGTTCTGGCCTCGACTGGTGTTAACAGCTGTTTCTCTGAGGACTTGACTTGGCTGCAGTTGCTAGATAGTTCAGGACTGCAATTTCCTACAAGTCTACCTGATATCTGAGTCTCCAATAACTACCTGGACTCCATTTTAACATCAATTAACATCAACTATTATAGCTGAACTGCTGCCACCTAGCACACTGTATAAATGCAGATCATTTCCTGCTATCTGTTTCACCCAGATGAGGATGGGTTCCCTGTTGAGTCTGGTTCCTCTCAAGGTTTCTTCCTATTGCCATCTCAGGGAGTTTTTCCTTGCCACTGTCGCCCTCGGCTTGCTCACCAGGGACTATCTGAGCATTTTGATTCATACACATTCATATTCCATAGAAACATGAATAATTATTTTGATTGTGTAAAGCTGCTTTGAGACAATGTCAATTGTTAAAAGCGCTATAGAAATAAAATGTATGAGCATTGTTTAATGTCTCAGTTTTCTTATCTTAAACAAATGCAATACAATATTACTCCAAAATAAAAGAGTGATGTTCATTCTTTAAGCATTTATATGTAGTATTATGAGTTATGTGAAGAACAGGATAATCTCTCTGTGTGCAGGTAGGTGGAGAGTTCAGGAGTTTTGTCCTGCCACAGATGAAACACACAGGTACACAGGACTGTTTTACATGGGTAGTACAAATTACAAGGCAACATTCTGTTGTCTTAAATTACGTTTTTTTGTTAAGATGGAGATGTGCATCACAAAGTGAAAGTAATAATATTAATTTTAAATTCATTTCCAAAACCTATTGTAGAGCAAATTTTAATTTCTTTGTCCAAAGATCTTGCAGTGTTTCACAAAAAGATTGTTTAGTTAGTGTGGGATTTTATTAACTTTACATCTCATGTGATGGTGTGTGTTTCAGGGCTGTTCGTATGGAAGGGTTTATTAAGACCGATGGAAGCGCAAAAAGACCACAACTCAATCAGGAGACTCCTGGACTGGGTGAAAGAGGTGAGAGAGAGAGAGAGAGAGAGAGAGAAAGAGAGACGGATGTGAGCATCTGGGTATCACACAATACAAAAAGACTTCAAAGGGTGCTGCCTAATTATAGTTATAGATCCCATTATAACCTTCTCATCACCATTCTAATGAATTTTGCAGCAGTTTTCAAAGCAGCTGATTAACATGGTATTGAATAGGACTTATTGAAATTCCACTGAACAAGGTGAGAGTAACGGAGGAGAATCAAAGAGACGCAGTAAAGGATGGAGTTTAAGGCTCAAGACTCCCAATACGAAGTCTCTTATACACTGTGTGGTCAAAAAAAAAGAAAAAAAGCAGGCTATCCATTTTTGTTGAATCGCCTGGCATGGCAAGTTGGCAAATAAATCTATACCTATGGGGAGTACGGCCTTCTCCTCGAGAACAGCCCAAGAACAGCCTCCGAACGACATGACATGGGGACGTGGGTCAGGGTGTGTCAGACATTTGATTTTCCTGAGCCAACACTGGACACTCACTTATTGTACAATAATCACCAACCAGCCCGGGGAATGTGCATCATCAACAGCCAATCAACATACAGATTGGCTACGAGATACATACGAGATCATGGGCGGGATAAACTGTCTCATTCATTCCATTGTTTTTTTGCTATAAAACCTAAAATCATGAAACAAGAAAAGCCACATAAATTTTTTTTCCTGACCCGAACATTTTTGCTTGTTTCATCTGTTTTTTAATTTTATTATTTATTATAATATTTCTTTTTAATTCTTATATTTAATTTTTTAACTTTCTTCCCATCTAAGGAAGCTGCACTTATACCAGCCTTAAAGCAGAGCTAATCATCTGCTCAGGACTTTACATTTAGTGTTAACAGCACTGCCAATACAAAACAAGTTCACTAACAGAAGAACACATATACACACATGGAATAAGAGTATCTATGAGTATACAGGTTCATGTTTTTTTTAATAAATCTTTAAAATGGCAAAATGAATTCAATGAAAACAGATGCTATAAAGTGTTAATCCAATAAAAAAATTTTAATACTAAAACCCATTTTATAAACTTTATTATTATTATTATTATTATTATTATTACAATAACATATACACAATGAGTCAAACTCTTTGTATCTATGTACCCAAGTGTCCTTTTTTTTCTTAGCATAGATATTTCTTTACTTTTCTTCCTCTTCTTCTTCTGATTCTTCTCCTCCTTCCAGTTTACCTTTGCTGAATCTTGGCATCATCATCCTATTGTGACGGTTAACCCCTAGAGGGCGCCTAACGCCCGTTTTTGGTTTTAGTTGTAGTTTGTTTTGAGTTTCATTTAGACTTCATTTCCCAGTTTGCCCCTCGGTCAGGTGACGTAGAAGCTCACCTGAACCGAGGGAAGTTAATGAGTTAAAGTGTTTTATGTTTAGTATAAATAGCCTGGCTGAAGTTCAGTCAGGCGTCTAGCTTTTGTTGCATTAGAGTTTCAGTTTGTGTTTGGTGTTTTGTTTCCTGTTAATGTTAAATAAAAAGGACTTTATTAAACCGTCAGCTCGCCTCCGCATTCATGCCACGCACACACGCCAGGCGCAGACACAGAGGGAATCGTGACAGAAAGCTAGACCCTTCAAGTGGCATGGCGGAGGATTTTCCCCTGGATTATTTTTGGGGGGGCGCGAATACCATCTCGCCCGAGCTGGCGAGCTGGCTGGAAATCAGCGGGGAAGAGGAGTGCGACGACTGGGAGTACTGCTGGCTGGAAAATGGCGAGGTAGACCTGCACCGAACCTGGGAGTACAACCAGCTGGCGAAACGGGAGCGCATGCGGCAGAGCAGCGAGGAGCACGGCGAGACAGAATTCTGGCAGCGCCGAAAGAACTCCAGGTACGCTGAGGGGGTGGAGATGGAGGTTGAGACGGGAGAGTGCTACAGGCAGTGGGCGGAGAACGAGGAGCGCATCCGAGACCTGCGGGAGCAGGTGGTGCGGCTCCAACAGTTGCTCGTCCAGGTTCGGGAGAGCCGAGCTGTAGTCTCAGAGGTCCTTCCTCTCTCGGTCCTGGGCGAAGTGCTTCCCATTCCGCCACTGCCTGAGATCGGTGCGGAGAATCACGCGCCGCAGCTGGAAGGCGTCAGCATTCCGCCTCCTCCAGACAGCCAGAGCAGCGAGCCAGCGTGTGAGCAGCCGCTGTACGACGCACCTGTTCTGCCGCCGCCTTTCGGCTTCGAGGACAGCGAGCCAGCGTGTGAGCAGCCGCTGTCCGACGCACCTGTTCTGCCGCCGCCTTTCGGCTTCGAGGACAGCGAGCCAGCGTGTGAGCAGCCGCTGTACGACGCACCTGTTCTGCCGCCGCCTCCCGGCTTCGAGGACAGCGAACCAGCGTGTCAGCAGCCGCTGACCGACGCACTCGTTCTGCCGCCGCCTCCCGGCTTTGAGGACAGCGAGCCAGCGTGTCAGCAGCAGCTGACCGACGCTCCTGTTCTGCCGCCGCCGCCCGGCTTTGAGGACGACGTTGAGCCGTCGAGCGTCGTGCACGCTCCAACGCCGCTGTCGAGCGCACTGCACGCTCCAACGCCGCTGTCGAGCGCACTGCACGCTCCAACGCCGCTGTCGAGCGCACTGCACGCTCCAACGCCGCTGTCGAGCGCACTGCACGCTCCAGAGCCGTCGTCGAGCGTCGTGCACGCTCCAGAGCCGTCGTCGAGCGTCGTGCACGCTCCAGAGCCGTCGTCGAGCGTCGTGCACGCTCCAGAGCCGTCGTCGAGCGTCGTGCACGCTCCAGAGCCGTCGTCGAGCGTCGTGCACGCTCCAGAGCCGTCGTCGAGCGTCGTGCACGCTCCAGAGCCGTCGTCGAGCGTCGTGCACGCTCCAGAGCCGTCGTCGAGCGTCGTGCACGCTCCAGAGCCTTCGTCGAGCGTCGTGCACGCTCCAGAGCCGTCGTCGAGCGTCGTGCACGCTCCAGAGCCGTCGTCGAGCGTCGTGCACGCTCCAGAGCCGTCGTCGAGCGTCGTGCACGCTCCAGAGCCGTCGTCGAGCGTCGTGCACGCTCCAGAGCCGTCGTCGAGCGTCGTGCACGCTCCAGAGCCGTCATGCGCTCCAACGCCTTCGTCGAGCACTTCTCCAGCTCTGCAGCCGCCGAGTGCTTCTCCAGCCCCGTCATCCAGCCTCCTGGTCAGGAGGCCGAAGGTAGTACTGTTGGGTGGGTGCCCGGGGCCTCCAGCAATGCTCCGGAGGAGCATTTCTTTGGGGGGGAGTACTGTGACGGTTAACCCCTAGAGGGCGCCTAACGCCCGTTTTTGGTTTTAGTTGTAGTTTGTTTTGAGTTTCATTTAGACTTCATTTCCCAGTTTGCCCCTCGGTCAGGTGACGTAGAAGCTCACCTGAACCGAGGGAAGTTAATGAGTTAAAGTGTTTTATGTTTAGTATAAATAGCCTGGCTGAAGTTCAGTCAGGCGTCTAGCTTTTGTTGCATTAGAGTTTCAGTTTGTGTTTGGTGTTTTGTTTCCTGTTAATGTTAAATAAAAAGGACTTTATTAAACCGTCAGCTCGCCTCCGCATTCATGCCACGCACACACGCCAGGCGCAGACACAGAGGGAATCGTGACACCTATAACATAACAATCAGAGAAGAAAACCTCCACAGATGTGATAACCTGGTGATTCAGTACATCAGGTGGTCAGCTGACTTCATTTTATTGCCCCATAATGCAGGGGCGTAGATTTAGGGTGGATGGAGGGGATGTGTCCCCACCAATAATTTAATCCACTTTAAAAAAAAATCGTGCTGTCAACATTAACCTAGACACGCAGAAAGGGATAAATCACGTTCTCTCCTTGAGTCCTCCCGCCCCCAAAACACATGAACATTTTGATTGGCTGTGCCTTTCCCTGCTATCATGTGATAGGCTATTGGCTGCAGTGGATTTATTTTCCCCGTGCGAGAAGGTGTGTTGGGTGACAGACATACTGTACATGTGAGGATGAAAAAAGAAAAGAAACTGGACGTAAGGAGGTTTTTTTTCAAAGAAAAGTGTAAGTCACTTCAAGTTCGCTAGTGACGCCATCAAAGTCCATCAAAGTAACGACAATAGTTAACGTTAATCGGGTTTTCTTTGTTTGTTTTTTACCGCTTTGACTGACATTCATTACAGCAGGGCAGGTTATAGTCTGTGAATACAAACTTAAAACTAACAGCAGATTAAACAGATAAATGTAAAAGTATAAATATGATCCATGTCAGTCTCCTAATCTAATGACGACTGTTTGTCAGAAATCAGTCTTGTGAAAGAAATTGATAAGCTACACACTAATATTGCCATATGGCTAGAGTTTAGTTACAGTTCACCAATAGACAATCCACTTCACACAAATAGTTTTTAAAATACATTCACTGACTTGGCGAACATTAATGATTTGATTGGAGGTTTGCACACTAAGACTCAGAAAAAGTGAAATAAAAAATGTTTATCCTGTTTTGTCAGGTGACAGAACCTAAACACCTGTACTGTATATCAGACAGTGATGGAGAGAGAGAGAGAGAGAGAGAGAGAGAGTCACAGGTGATGTTGAACGATGACTTGATATTGTGGCGTGGGCGGGCCAGCGGCTGAAGACCGTCATGCTTTGCGGGGGTTTTCTCTGTCTCTACCATGAGAGAGAAGGGTGTTTGGGTTAGTGGCTTCGGCCAAGTTGGGTGCGTGTATGTGTGTGTGCTTGACCTGTGTATGTGTGCTTGTGCTGTGGTAATAAACTACTCCCCAGCCATTTGCATTGGGGAGCAAGTAAGCTCACTCGTACTCCAAGATCCCTGCTAGCGTCGAAAAACGCTACATTGGTGTCAGAAGTGGGATGGAGATTTTTGAGTTTGAGCGAACGGCGGAGGACCTGCGAAAGATTCAGGAGGGCCGCCGAGTTGCAGCACGACTCCGGAAGAAGCATCTCCCGGATGGAACCAGTGCCAGCAAAGCGGCACGACGAAAGCAGAGCGGCGAGATGAGGATCCCGGCACTGGATCTCGGAGCTGAGCCCAACGTTGATGCTGAACAAGCTACAGCTCCGTGCCGGCGATGTGCGCTGCAGCTGCGCCTTCCTTCCTACAACGGCGCCGTCGAGCCCTACGCGTTCTTCGCCCAAGTGGAGCTAGCCGCCGACTTCGCAGGCTGGTCTCCGGCGGAAACGGCCTTAAGGGTTGCTCTATCGCTGAAGGGCGCCGCGCTCCGGGCACTGGAAGACCTCCGGGCCGATGAGCGGAAGGACTGGGCAAAGCTCCGAGAGTCGCTTCACCTCCGGTTCGGCGCCGGTGACCGTCAAGAAGCAGCGTGCGAGGAGCTGGCAGTCCGCGAGCGGCGCGCATCTGAGCCACTGGGCGCGTTCGCCATGGACTTAAGAGGCCTGGCGTGCTGGGGCTATCCAGAGTGTGAGCCGACTAAACAGGAAGAGCTAGCGTATCGCGCTTTTCTTCGTGGGCTTCGACCGCCGCCGCTCGGGGAGCACATCAGGTTAGCAGCACCAGCTTCCCTCACCGAGGCTCTACGCGCAGCACAGCGCGCTGAACCCATAACTGCGGTGCATCACGGCGAAAGAGCCGAGCGATCGCCCGCAGCTCGGGGGCACTCGGTAGGTGAATCTAGCCGGGGACAGGGCTACCCATCACGGCTAGACAGCGGAAAAGTCTCTGGGGTTTTGCGGCGATGCCGAGGCAACGTTCCTGGGACTGAGGGACAGCGTACCCCAGCAGCCGTCGGACGAGCGCCGGTGGTCGTGCCAGGTGAACCTCCGCGAGGTAAAGAGCGCATGTGCCGAGTTACTCCCTCGCCGAAAGCATCGCCCGCAGTCATTTCACCTGTGCCGCCGCTGGTAAAGAAGGGCCCCACCCAGCGCTCGCGGGCGCCGCTGCAGGACTTGCGGGTGGGGGCACCTGTGGAGCGTGTGGGCGTGGACACTCACAGCCAGGAGCGAGGCTTTGCTGCTGGTGAGCAGGTGTGGGTGTGTTCCGGAAGGAAGAGAGGGCGTTCACCCAAGCTCATGTCTCACTGGGTGGGCCCCTGTACGGTAATCGCTCAGCTCGCCGAGTTCATTTACCGGGTGCGGTTGGCGGGGCGGGTGCGAGTGTTGCTCCACCGAGACCGTCTTGCGCCTTACCAGCCGCACGCCGGCGAGACATCGAACTCTGCGGAGGCCGAACCGCCTCCGGGACAATGTGCACTACAACAGGACCCCGTGAACACCGACCGCCTTCACGCCTCCAAGACTGAGAGTTATGGTGACCGGGGACGGTCACAGCTCGGGTGGGGGCAGTGTGGCGTGGGCGGGCCAGCGGCTGAAGACCGTCATGCTTTGCGGGGGTTTTCTCTGTCTCTTCCATGAGAAAGAAGGGTGTTTGGGTTAGTGGCTTCGGCCAAGTTGGGTGCGTGTATGTGTGTGTGCTTGACCTGTGTATGTGTGCTTGTGCTGTGGTAATAAACTACTCCCCAGCCATTTGCATTGGGGAGCAAGTAAGCTCACTCGTACTCCAAGATCCCTGCTAGCGTCGAAAAACGCTACAATATTATTATACCTGCAGTGGGTTGCAAAAGTATTCGGCCCCCTTGAACTTTTCCACATTTTGTCACATTACAGCCACAAACATGAATCAATTTTATTGCAATTCCACGTGAAAGACCAACACAAAGTTGTGTACATGTGAGAAGTGGAACGAAAATCATACATGATTCCAAACATTTTTTACAAATAAATAACTGCAAAGTAGGGTGTGCGTAATTATTCAGCCCCCTGAGTCAATACTTTGTAGAACCACCTTTTGCTGCAATTCCAGCTGCCAGTCTTTTAGGGTATGCCTCTACCAGCTCTGCACATCTAGAGACTGAAATCCTCGCCCATTCTTCTTTGCAAAACAGCTCCAGCTCAGTCAGATTAGATGGACAGCGTTTGTGAACAGCAGTTTTCAGATCTTGCCACAGATTCTCGATTGGATTTAGATCTGGACTTTGACTGGGCCATTCTAACACATGGATATGTTTTGTTTTAAACCATTCCATTGTTGCCTTGGCTTTATGTTTAGGGTCGTTGTCCTACTGGAAGGTGAACCTCCGCCCCAGTCTCAAGTCTTTTGCAGACTCCAAGAGGTTTTCTTGCAAGATTGGCCTGTATTTGGCTCCATCCATCTTCCCATCAACTCTGACCAGCTTCCCTGTCCTGCTGAAGAGAAGCCCCCCCCCACCCCCGCCCCCCAGAGCATGATTAAGTAAATCAATGGTTACAGGTTTTCAGCATTCTACAAAATATCATCTTAGTGTTTATCAGAAGAAAAAAGAACAGCCTGGACAATATTGATGTCAAACAAATATGCCAGCAGTTTATTTCTGTTAATGAGAGGCGAAGGCATGTTTTTGGCTGCTTCATATAGGAGCAATAGGCATTGAGCTGTTGTGTGGTACTCTACCTAGTAGTTCACCTGTTTAGAAGTAATCTACTTTTATATCTATATACAGATGTTTGAGATGTTTCTTTTGCACTATGGCTCAATAAAGAATAGTCTTTATTTTATTAAAGACTATCTTTTTGTCAGTTATTAAACATTCCTTTAACATTACACTATTCCTTAATTTAACTTAATGAATTGCATTTCGAGTGGATTAATATCAATCGAAGCATTGCTAGTATTAATGTAAAGTGATTTAGCATTTTGCAGCATATTAAAAAAACATACATTCCGTGGACGGAGTTGGGGTGGGGGGTTGGTGGGTGGGGCAGGGGATTGGGGGGTCGGGTGGAGTCATAGGTCCCCACCAATGTCCAGAGCAAATCTACGCCCTTGCCATAACGTTACCGAGTCTCGACCTGAGTAACTGATCAACCCCAGATCATAATACTGTCTCCAGAGGACGTGTACAGTGGACACTATACATGATGGAGCATCACTTCATGTCCTTCACTTCTTACCCTGACACGCCCATCACTCTGGAACAGGATCAATCTGGACTCATCAGGTCACATGACCTTTGTTCCGTCACTCAAAAGTTCAGTCTTTATGATCCCTAACAAACCGAGGCATTTTTCCTGATGAGTCTCAATAATGAGTGTGTGTGTGTGTGTGTGTGTGTGTGTGTGTGTGTGTAAATACTCTTAGTTTCACTATTAAACTTATCTCTGATTTCTGCTGTAACTCCACCAAACATTTAAATGATCTAGAAACAGTCACTCCTGATGTTTTATTCCACCAAATTGACAGTTCAGCACTAAAAGTGTTTTTTAACTGTTACAATTACAACAACCTCCTAGTTTTATTTATTTATTTATTTTGCTTGATGCGGGTGAGTTTTTGTCGCAGGCAGTATATTTCATAGTTTCTTGTGTTTATTTGAGAAATCAAGCCAAGTGTCAGACCCTAGAATATTTTTATCCACCACAGAACATAAAGATTAAGATCCAGATCAGCATTTGTGGATATTTCTAACATACTGTATCACATTAAAGGCACATAATGTATAATGCGACAGAGCTGGAGTTCATGACCACAGTAAGATCCAACATTGTCCCTGTCCGTTTTTATTTCAGATTGTATTGTATTGTCCCTGTATTGGACTCTGATTGTTTTTTTTATTTTTTTTATCTTTATTTATTTTTGCTTTTTCCAGGGGAAGCTTCAGGTCAGAGAACACGTGACTGAAGGCTTTAACAACATGCCTGCTGCATTCATGGCCATGTTAAAGGGAGCCAACACTGGCAAAGCTGTAATAAAAACCTGATTAAACTCTGTGCGTTCACTCTGACTTTAACATAAATTCATTACTGAATCATGAAAAAGACAGGACTTTGGTTGACTGTAGGAGAGCCTGAGAGCATTTCTGTGTGTGTGTGTGTGTGTGTGTGTGTGTGTGTGTGTGTGTGTGTGTGTGTGAGCATATGGTCTCTTGGTCTCTTACACACATGGTATTAATGATTTCTCGAGTGCTTACTGTCCACTTCTGATGATTTGAAACGTTTCCTGCTTCACATCTTGTGTTTGAATCTCATTTAGATTTTGTCTCCTTGGAAACCAGGCTCGTTTGATGCCGACCAGTGCTGTTCAAATGAGAGATGATAGTAACACGAATACACACTCTCATCAGAGCTAAACCTGCTTCATCAGTCCTGCATTTATATCCAACATCCTTACAGATAATCAACTCAAACTAAAGCCTGAACCAGCTCTGTTTCTAGTCTGATGAAATTTGTTGTTAGAATTTTATATATTTTTACTTTCATGGATTTTTAAGAATTGACTCATAAATAAATCCTGTCGGCTCCTGTTATAGGCCAGACAATGCAGGTAAAGGAGGCCTGCTGTTTTCTCTAAAATGATTTGTTTTTTTTTATTATTATTATTTTAATAAAATAGAAATCACATGATTTTGACATTTGCAAATCTGTTAGTGAAATCTGATAATTGTGACGAGACTTTAGATCAATGTTTATTTGCATTACATTAAGGTGTTTGTGTGATGCTTGTACAAATAGACTTTCCACTCAACTCAAATTTATTTCAGATTCATAGAATCAAAATAAATTTATGGAAATGAGTATGAAATGTGAGAGGAAATATGTATAAAACATTACATTACAAAACAGCTTTCAGTAATCTGAATTATATCTCGTGCTCATTAATGATGACATGAGTGAAAAACCTGAGGCTGGGGCAAGAACCTTGAACTCCTTCCATGATTAGCCCCATACACAGCAGGCTCTGGTGCACTGGGTGTTCTCATACCTTTCAGTCTTGGCCAGCCTTGGACTGAACGTTTTTTGTACTGCATTGGCTTTTTAGCGACATCAGACTGGATGACTTTGATCCCTGCAGGTGTAGATCCAAGAACTTGGGTCCTATTGGGTACACTGCAATTTTCTTTATTCGTAGCTCATAACTATACATTTAATCAATGTCTCCAACCAGGAAGAATTTTGGTAAAAAGATTTAATCCTAACAGGCCGTATATGAGGATGGTACAAGGGCATATAGTATATACTGTAGACATTGAAGTTGGGTGAAAATATCATGTCCTTATAGGAGGACATTCGGGTCTTAATATAAAAATATATTTACAAAAGTTAAAGGCACATTTGTTTAAACATAAAAATGTGAATTGAAACCTCATTTCAACTCTTCTATATTAAATTTTTATTATAATTTATAATTTTATTACTTTTTTATATTTATATTTTAATTTTCATTATTTTTATTGCTTATACTTATTATTAATTTCTTTACATCTAAAGTTTATTTCTATATTTCTCTTATATTTCTCATTTGTAAATTCTCTTATTTCACGCTGAAACTTTCTTTTTGAAATCTTGAGCTCGTCAGCAGTCATATAAGAATTTCACTTCATATCATACTGTAGATGATTGTGTATGTGATGAATAAAATTTTTCTTTGATTTGAACACACACTATGGGCAATTTGGGAATGCCAATTAGGCTATCCTGTATAGTGGGAGGAAACTGGAGTACCCTGAGGAAACCCACCAAGCACACAGAGAACATGCAAACTCGATGATACAAACATAGTAGGTGTAATAATTAATTTATTAATATTGATTTATAAAAAAAATCTTTTCAGGTTTATATGGCATTTGGATACATACACATGATGCAAAAAAAAAAAAAAAAAAAAACACGATTGGAAGTTTTATTTTCTATTTTTCTACTTTCATATGGCGTACTTGCAGGACAAAGTTAATTTACAAATAGGCCAGTGGACAGTGTTTATTATCAGTGGTTTGCTTCAGTGGTCTAACATGTATTACATATCACTCCAAAAGGAAAAACGCTTGTGGACCTTATTTCTATACAAACTGACTGAAATCCACAATTTATTAAGTCTAAGAGCTGTTCCTCATAGAACTGCCACTTAATAGACCCGGATAGTGTGTGTGGTGAAGTTTCCTGCTGTTTCTGAAATGTAACCAATCCAGCACCTGACATGTGGTGAAACAAATCATTTACTTTGATTAAGGAAAGACTTTCTGTCTGAGATCAGTTATGAACGCTAGTGACGTAATTGAGGGCCGTCCAAATTTCAGTTTGCTATTATTATTGTTGTTATTTTTACTACTATTGTTGTTAATATTATTTAATTCCTTCACTCTCTATACCTCTTATACTGTACAGTGTCACACATTGCCTGGAGTCTATCTCAGGGGACTTCAGGCATATGAGGTCCATCGCAGAGCACACACACACACACACACACACACTAGGGGCAATTTGGGACTGTAGGAGGAAACCCAAGCATGGGAGGACATGGGAAAGATAACTCCACACCAGAGGTGTCAAGTAACGAAGTACAAATACTTACTTAAGTAGAAATTCTGGGTATCTATACTTTACTGGAGTAATTATTTTTCAGCCGACTTTTTACTTCTACTCCTTACATTTTAAAAACAGCCTCGTTACTCTATTTTTATGATCAGAACGCGCACCCCCCCCCCCCCACGGTCACATGATCAGAAAGCGAGACCTTTAATGCTTTTGTCATCCCTCAGGGTACTTTTACTTTTATACTTTAAGTAGTTTTGAAACCAGTACTTTTAAACTTTTACTTAAGTAAAAAGCTTGGGTTGATACTTCAACTTCTAAAGAAGTATTTTTGAACCCTAGTATCTATACTTCTACTCAAGTAATGGATGTGAATACTTTTGACACCACTGCTCCACACACACACACACACACACACACAGACCAGGGGTAGGAATCAAACCCTCGACACTGGAGAGATGAGGCTTTTCCTGATTATTGGATTATAAGAATTATTATTATTATTATTGTTGTTATTATTAAAAATTCCCTTTTACAGTCTTGGCAGCTGTTTTATTTGTAATGTGCTTAACAAGCAGCCCTCGATCCAATAAACAGGACACAGATTTTTGCAAAGATTATAATTAGGATAATCAATTTACTTCTATTTTCCACTTTGCACTCATTTACACTCATTAAGTATTACGAAGTAAAAAGAACAACCGCGCTGTGACTCATAAGATGGCGCGCTGCCCTGAAATGCGCCATGACGTAATATCACAGTGGTGTTGCCAGATCTGGAGTTTACGCGTTCTTATTAATATTTTTGCAGTTTATTGTAACAGGTTGAAAGGTGTAGTTTACGGATTTGTACAATTGTTGAGTGTAGACGTACACACCTGGCAACCTTAATTTCTCGCCTGAGTGGGCGGCGCTTCTGGTAACGAGTGCAGCGCGCGACAATCACACACCTCTTATTAGAGCCAGGCGGAGGAGCCGAGCTGCAGCAGCGCGGAGTTTTAACTTCTTCTGTTTTAAATCTCTAACAAATAATCATCATGATCATCGCCATTGAGGATCAGGTAAGGACTAAGAGCCCAAAAGGTCTGTGGGTTCTTTGTTTCAGACGGGGTTTTATGTTTTCTTCCCCTTTTTCAAGCCCAACATGGACATCGCCTGTTTCCCCACAGTTTAAAGTAATTAAAATACATTTCATAGTATTTATGAGAAGTATTTCATCTCGCTAAAGTAATCTTAAGCATAAAGGATTCGCCTTATGAACGCGGTTAGTTAGTTCCGTTAATTATTGTGTGGGTAAGTTAGCTAACAGACCGGCCGGCTTCATGTGGAGCCTCTCAGTGTGCTGAATAAACTCCTCATAACCGTAAATACGTTACAATTAAATATTATCTGTATAATCTCTGTAAAAAACTGAGCTTTTTAATTTCCTCAGACTTAAGTTTTGGCACTGCGGTGTAAAATGGCGCTAGCGGCGTTAGCATCGTGACCGGCCTTTAAACCTCCACCTATTTGATTCAAAACCATAATATCTCTATTTAATATAAATAAATAAAAAATCTCTTACACATGTTTATCTAGGGGTGTTTGGTTAAAATTGCACTTTAAAAAAATCTTGAGTGACTGTCTCCTTAAAAATATATTTTTTTATGCTAAGCTAACTTAAGAAGTCAAAATGTCGCCCTCTGACGGAGGAAATAGTGATTTTAAACAATTAACTTGTTAAACAGTACGAGGGGAAACATGTTAAAATGTTTATTTTATAGGTTTATTGGTTAATTTTGTGGTGATCTGTTTCTAGGTTTATTCGCTAGCAAAAAATAAATAAAGGCTCAATTTTCCCCACAGTTT
Source organism: Channallabes apus (assembly GCA_030522415.1). Lineage (NCBI taxonomy): Eukaryota > Metazoa > Chordata > Actinopteri > Siluriformes > Clariidae > Channallabes > Channallabes apus. The sequence continues at coordinate 412,306 of CM060118.1, read as the reverse complement.
ATATACTTGGCTCGATTTAATACACGGACACCTCACGACTAATTTCAGTCCTAACTTTTATTTCTGAAGAATTGGGAAATAAAATTGAAAATTAATTGGTCTAACGGTTATGATGACTGTACAGTGCGCGCGCTGCAGCTCCAGCACGTGGGTCTGAGGTTGGGGGGGGGGGATGAGGGCGGGGCCTCGCCTGTGTGACTCTTAAGATAAGAAGTAGAGTAAGTACAGTAAGCTCGGGGTTTATGTAGGGTTTACTACTGTAAATAAAAACTTGCTAACGAAACACAAACATTTCATAGTGCAGCCCTTAACATTAGTGTAGTGATTTTTGTATAGGAATAAACTAAATATACAGTTCACAGATCTTTTTGAATCCAGAGCTCCAGACTTTCTTGTCTTTGTAATGTAATTTTGAGGAATATTTCTCGAGACAAAAACGTCCCTTAGGTAGACTGATGTTTTCTTCAGTCCCTGTACCCGAGTAATGTTTTGTTTAAGCCACATATACTCAAAACCATAATACTGTAATGACTTACGAATCATTCGAGCATAATTCAATTCAGTTTTATTTGTATAACGCTTTTAACAATTTTAACAGGGCCAGGGGTAGTGCAGTGGTTAAGGCATTGGACTACGGTTCGGAAGATCCCAGGTTCAAACCCCACAACCACCAAGTTGCCACTGTTGGGCCCTTGAGCAAGGCCCTTAACCCTCAACTGCTCAGATGTGTAATGAGATAAAAATGTAAGTCGCTCTGGATAAGAGCGTCTGCCAAATGCCTAAATGTAAAATGTAAACAATTGACATTGTCTCAAAACAGCTTTACACAATCAAAAGAATTATTTAAGTTTGTATGGAATGTGAATGTGTATGAATCAAAATGTTCAGATATTCCCTGTTGAGCAAGCCGAGGGCGACAGTGGCAAGGAAAAACTCCCTGAGATGGTAATAGGAAGAAACCTTGAGAGGAACCAGACTCAACAGGGAACCCATCCTCATCTGGGTGAAACAGATAGCAGGAAATGATCTGCATTTATACAGTGTTAGGTTCAGCTATAATAGTTGATGTTAATTGATGTTAAAATGGGGTCCAGTAGTTATTGGAGACTCAGATAGACTTGTAGAAAGTTCCAGTCCTGAACTATCGAATTGTCAAGTCCTCAGAGAAACAACTGACAACACCAGTCGAGGCCAGAACCATCTTCTAAGTAGAGAGAATCATCACCAGACGCATCCCAAAGAGACACACAGGGCATCCATGCGACGAGACCTCCAACCAGAAACGGGGCACCAGGATGGATCAGACAGGTCCGGAGGGCAGAGGGAGTCTGGATCACTGGCAGCTCAGGAACAACATGTGTAGCTCGACAGAGAGAGAGAGAGTGAAAGGGGGAGACAGGGGGAGAGAGGAAAGAGAAAGAGGGGGAGAAAGAGAAGAGGAGGAGAGATTGCAATTAGGTATGGTCACAGTCACAATGTCTAATGTGAATGTATATTTACTGTAGAGTGCAAGCAGGGACTCCGGCAGGACTAACTATGACAGCATAACTAAAAGGGAGAGCCAGAAGGAAACACAAACATGAGGGCTCCCTGAGATGTAAAGCAAACAATCACCTCACCGTCAACAAACCTGAGTGATCAAATGAGAGTGAGGAAGACAGCATCTAAACATACCAGTTCACCATAATACTCTACGTCCACGAGTCCCCCAGATCTGCTCCTTTACCTTATGGCAAATCTATTTATAAAAATGCTTGGCTAAATAAATAGGTTTTGAGCCTAGACTTAAACACTGAGACTGTGTCTGAGTCCCGAACACTATTTGGAAGACTATTCCATAATTTTGGGGCTTTGTGAGAAAAAGCTCCGCCCCAGCTGTAGTTTTCATAATACGTGGTACTGATAAGCAGCCTGCATAAGAACATCTAACGTGAGAAACTGGTGCAGATGATCAGCCCAGTTGTTAGTGTACTGGTGATGCTGAGTGGTTTGAACAAACGAGAGAGAGAGAGGGGGGGGGGTTATAGATTCTTTTATTAAAGTCAAGTTTAATCCAGATACCAGGCTGTTAAATTTGTTGTCTTTAGACATTCCCATGATCAGACTCTTCCATTATTATTATTAAGCTTCATCTTTGTTTTTCATAAGATTTTAAAAATAGGAGGAAATATTAAGATATTTAATATTGAATATTGTTAGATACTATAGTGGACATTTCTTCTTCTTCTGAGTTATTTCCAATGCTGTCTTTATCTCTTCAGGCAGGTTTTGATAAAGCTCTGGCAGATGCAGGCGATAAGCTGGTCGTGGTGGACTTCACAGCCACGTGGTGCGGGCCTTGCCAGAGTATCGCTCCTTTCTACAAAGTGAGTACATCCCTACTTTTAATGTAGTTCATCACGTGCCTCATGGGGGCGTCATACACCCAGGTGGGGCTGGAGATTTGTCCTAGGTGGATATGGATTATGAAACACAAGCATTGGCACTAAAGTGCACCACTGATAAGTGTGTGTGGCTAAAATCAGTGTTGTATTAATTGTAAGCCCTATGGTAGCAATCAAATCCGAACCTGAAGGTGCGAGGCCACGGTGCTAACCCCTACGCCACCAGAAAACCATTAGTGAGGAATGATTAACTCAAGAAAAGTACCTGAGCCTGGAGACCACACAGTCTGGGCTACAGAATTATATAAATCTCTTGATTGCTGCACACACATGTCCATGTTGTACATCCAGTTACAGATTTAACCCCTCCTTGCTGTTATAATGACTTCTAGGAAGGCTACTATAGTCTACTAGATCCACTAGATTTTAGGGCGTTTCTTTGGGGATCTGTGTTCATTCAGCCACAGGCATTAGTGAGGTCAGGTACTTGTGTTAACTGGGATAACGTTGGTGTTTGGTGAGGTAGTGTATGAGTACTCTGTGTAATTAGATGTTTTCTTTGCCTGCTCTGGAGCCTGAACGTCCCTCTGGGTATCAACACCTTCTACAGACAGATGCCATATTAGACATTTCCATTTCTAGTCTGCAGCAGGTGTGTCTGATCCAGAGCTTACATAAGTGGTGGTTAGAGGCTGGTGGTTAGAGGTGGCTCTCATGCACTTTGGGTTTGTGGGTGATGTTGAGGTTGCATTTTTCATCCACTAGTTTTGTCAAAAGTAATGGTGTTCTTCTGACTGTATACCTTCATCCTGTAAAGAAACACTTCTGTTCTGATGGGAGTGATCTCTTCCACCCTCGTCCGCAGGCACAGAGCACTAAAGTGTTTAATGTATGAGAAAATGATGTAAAGGGAAAAAAAATCATCTTCTAACCTTCAGTCACCGGATCTCAAGTGTCACTGTAGTGCTCTCACCATCATCAACACTAACTGGGAGTATGTTATGGAGAGTGGTTTAGGAGAAGCCTTGTAGATTTGACCACACAATGGGTTGTGATGATCCAACACCTAAATGACACTTAATGCTGGAATATTCATTTAATTTTTTTATTTCCCTTTTTTCCCCATGTCTTATCCTTGCCTTTTCCCTCCTTTTCAGGGACTGTCCGAAGCACAAGATAACGCCAACGTGGTCTTCCTCAAGGTAGATGTGGACGATGCACAGGTCAGTGATCTCCTCTCGGAGTCCTCCGTGTTCCTCTACTCCAGTGCAGTATGCGGTGTAAGCATGTCTGAAATAAAAAAACATTAATCCACCTCGGGTATAAACAATTCATCCCGAGCACAGAAGCTTCCGAGTGGTACAACAGAAACCCATTATCAAAAATTATGCATAGAAAGCCTCAGATTTCTTCATTTTCTCCAAACTCCAAGCGAATTAGTCTCAAACCTACTCATTATACACACTAACTAAACAAAAATGAGAACGTTCTCGGCCGTTTAACCTGCACGCTCACTTTGGGTTTTGAGACATTGGAGGTGTTTAAGGTGGTGAACATCTCTGATCCTTTATAATTGTATGGGTAAACTATTTACACGTGTTCATCCCGTGTGGTAAGAGTGAACTAGAGAGGGAAAATTCCTGAAGAAATTAAGTGTCTATGCGACTGCCGGGTCAGTGCTAAAACATCATGCTAGCAACATGCTAATCAGCTAAAAGCTGTGATAGCAACATGCTAATTACACTAGCACCATGCTAGGAACATTCTACCCGTTATAAGCGAAAAGTCAATAAAGTTAGCATAATGTATTATATTATTTTATATAATATATTTTTATATATTTTATTTTATACGTGTGTGTGTGTGTATATATATATATATATATATATATATATATATATATATATATATATATATATATATACTTGCACAATAATACTGTACTATTCATATGCATATGTATTTATTCTTATAATTATACACCACTATTGCTTGTGTAGCTTGCACATAAGAATTTCACTCACATGTACTGTACCAGTGTACCAGTAACGTGATGTGACAATAAAAGTGATTTGATTTGATCCTAGCGACATGCTAATAGCGTTAAAACCCGGATAGGCCGCACAATTTGACACCTCATTCATGGGTCTATGACAAACGGTGCGGGACTAGCGGTTAATAGGTTAAATCCCAGCCCTAAGAAAAGTCATAGCAACCCATTTCTGGGGGGAAAATGGGGTAATTTTTTTGGGAATTTCGGGAAAACCTGTAACGTTTGGATTTTTTTAAGTTATAATAAAGTTACAATAATACGGGTTCTGGAATCCAACTTCCGGTATTGCACAAGCGTAGCGGAACAAGGAAAGACGCGACACCATAAACTTTAAAGCACAACCCAAAGTGTAATAAGTGAAAAAACAAAAAGGTTCACCAAAAACGAATATTTACAAAATGTATACTAAGTATGTGTGTGCGAGTGAATGAGAAATGTCCAAAGTCCGGATTATTGAGAGCGTGTGTGTGTGTGTTGGGTAATGAGTCGGTCTCACCGGCAATACTGAGATGTTCCGGGAACACGACAACGGAGTAAGAGGGTAGTGGAAAAGGTTCGGCAAAGATTAATCCAGCGAATGGTAATCCTATCTCAAATAGGCGTTTGTCTCCACTCTCTCTTAACAAAAAAAATACAGCGCTGTTTTCTCCTCATCTCTCTCCCCCACCCTCTTCTCCGCGGCAGCGCTTTAAAGGTGGACCAGGTGACCTACTGCGTCACCGCCAACCTCTCGCTACCTGTCCGTGAATTCTCACGAGAGCCTCCTTTCGGGACCAAAAGGGGCACAGCTGCTTTAACTTCATAAGCCTTTGCCATCTTTTCCCCCCCCCTATAAAAAGCCCTTTATGTGGCTGCGCTACAAACCGCACAACGAAACCCTTAGAAAAGTCATAGCACACCATTTCCAATCGGGCCACACAAAACGATGTAACATACGTGAGGGAACCGCTGCAAAATTTTAGGCGGAAGAAGAGGAAAAGCTCTCCAGCGTGGAAGCGTCCAAAGTTTCCAGACGAATAGTAATAAGTGGTCTATTGCATAGACGCACTTAATTATTCACGATTTGTTTGTTTAGAAATACATTGAATACTCGGATTGAGAGTAACGTGGTTTGCAAGTGTTCCGCAAAAACACTTTTTTTTTTTTTTTTTTTTTTTCCCCCTTCTCTCTTGTGCTGCGGAATTGTGGGTAATCGTCTCCCCTGCTGGGTCTTAGTGATCGTCTCTCACTGGTATAATCATCTGTGCGCAAGTGTACTGTTTACTGTAACACTGACCACGTGTGTAAAACATGTACTACTATATCCTACTTTCGCCTTCACACACACTCTCTCTCTGCTCTACACAAACACTGCTCTGTCGTGATTCTTAAGGTAAAGTGCAGGTTAATTAGTTTTATTTTTACTTTATATTTTGTATTCATTATTTTCATGTATTTTATTTTTTTGGGCTGTGGAACGAATAATTGAGTTTCCATTATTTCTTATGGGAAAATTAGATTTTGGAATATGAGCCGCTTCCGGAACGAATTGTGCTCATAATTCAAGGTTCCACTGTAATAATAATGATGGAGGATGACTGATGCACGCTGCTCAGTAACAATGTAGCTTTGTATTTAATTTGAAGTTTAGTGTTAAGTCAGTGGACTCTTGTTCTTAGTTAGTTTGTTGTTTTAAAGTGAGGAAAACTAATGTTATAAGGAACAGAATGTTTGAAAATGTAATATTGAATCTGGATAATTACTTATAGAATCTCAATTTTAACTGAATCGGCACTGAGGTATCATGATATTGTATCAGGAGGTGACTGGTGATTCACATCGCTATAAATTCATAATATATATCCTGAGGTTACTAAGGATGATGTCACTGTGTTTGGGCACTAAAATGGTTTACCTCTGAGCTTTTAATGCTTTTATAAAAATATAACGTGTGAATTCGGTCTGCTTTTCTAGAGCAAATTGTGTTCTTTCTGAATGACGTGTTCCTGTTGGTTTGCGTCCCTGCAGTGCTGTATTTTAATAACACGTGAAGATGCTGCATTAACACCTGTCAGGTTGTGATTCAGCATTAAGGTGAATAAAAAGCTCTCTCTGCTTCTGTGGCTTTGCTGCGTAAATCCTGCCTTCTGTTTCACTTCACTGCTGTGTTCTCACACTGCAAACGGTTAGGCACTGGGGAATCAGACAGGCTGTCGAATTGGCTCAAAATAAGCGGAATCGTTTAATAATAAGTAAGAAGAAAATGCGAAGTGTGATTCTTTAGACTCTACAGCTGGCAGAGCGAGTAAAGTCACATACGCTGCATGTTGGAGCAGAGAGCTTTTAAATGTATCTGATATCCCCTTCTCCTTTCTATAGGATGTGGCTCAGTCCTGTGAGATCAAGTGCATGCCAACATTCTACTTCTACAAGAACGGAAAGAAGGTGAACTCCTTTATTTCTTTGCTGCTGTAGTTAAAGTGCACACTGAAAGGCAGTTGTGTATGTTGTGTATAGCCTGCCATTATTGTGTATTGCATTTCAGTTGTTTATTACAGTTTCCTGCCCTCGATGTCTAATTTTACTTCCTGTTTGTGCCGCAGATCGAGGAGTTCTCTGGATCCAACCAGACGAAGCTGGAGGAACTTGTTAACAATAACAAATGAACCCTGAGAAATGTGTAGAGTATGAATTATATAAATATAAGCTTGATCCAGACACGCCTCCTTTCAGTCCCATAGACTTTACTAACAAGCACTCATCTGGTTGTAGAAATAGTATGTTTGAATATTTATGTCTTACTCCAGTCATTGTACTGTTTTGTGTTTTGTTTTTTTAATAAAAAAACCCCATGCAAGTCATGATTTATACTCGGATGACTGACCCAGCTGTTGAAATCAGGTTTAATAAATACGAATCTACAAAATGCAAATCTCATGTTTGTTCTTTTAAACACAGGATACAGTCTTTCTCTTTCAGACATTACTATAGCAGGGGTGATAGCGTTCCGGCACCATGCCGGATTTCCAGCGTATTGTGGCTGCGGGAAGAAAAAAAAAAAAAATCAGGTTCGTGGATAGTGATCTGTCATTTCTCTAGAACTGAAATGCGCAGGTCAGAGAGCAGCTTTAAAACTCAACGACTCAAACAATACACATACTAGCCGATGAGCCAATCAGAAGTAGGGAAGGGGCGGGCCTTGTGTCTTTGTCAAATAGATTGATACAGGTTAAGGTAATGCTCCATGCGTGAAGGTGTTTTTAGCTCTCATACTGTACAATTGTCTCATACTGGCAACTCAAACCGTAATTCAATTTTATTTGTATAGCGCTTTTAACAATTGACATTGTCTCAAAACAGCTTTATACAATCAAAAGAATTATTTAAGTTTGTATGGAATGTGTATGAATCAAAATGGTCAGTCCCTGGTGAGCAAGCTGCCGGCGACAGTGGCAAGGAAAAACTCCCTGAGATTGTAATAGGAAGAAACCTGGAGAGGAACCAGACTCAACAGGGTGAAACAGATAGCAGGAAATAATCTGCATTTATACAGTGTGTTAGGTGGCAGCCAGTTCAGCTATAATAGTTGATGTTAAAATGGAGTCCAGGTAGTTATTGGAGACTCAGGTAGACTTGTAGAAAGTTCCAGTCCTGAACTATCGAATTGTCAAGTCCTCAGAGAAATAGCTGTTAACACCAGTCGAGGCCAGAACCATCTTCTAAGTAGAATCATCACCAGACACCAGACGCATCCCAAAGACACACACATCCATTCGACAAGACCTCCAACCAGAAACGGGGCACCAGGATGGGTCAGACAGGTCCGGAGGGCAGAGGGAGTCTGGATCACTGGCAGCTCAGGAATGACATGTGTAGCTCGACAGAGAGAGAGAGTGAAAGGGGGAGAGAGGAGAGATGGCAGTTAGGTATGGTCACAGTCACATAATGTGAATATATGTTTACTGTAGAGTGCAAGCAGGGACTCCGGCAGGACTAACTATGACAGCATAACTAAAAGGGAGAGCCAGAAGGAAACACACACATGAGGGCTCCCTGAGATGTAAAGCAAACAATCACCTCACCGTCAACAAACCTGAGTCATCAAATGAGACTGAGGAAGACAGCATCTAAACATACCAGTTCACCATAATACTCTACGTCCATGAGTCCCCCAGATCTGCTCCTTTACCTAAGGCAAATCTATTTATAAAAATGGTTGGCTAAATGAATAGGTTTTTAAACACTGAGACTGTGTTTGAGTCCCGAACACTATTTGGAAGACTATAATTTGGGGGCTTTGTAAGAAAAAGCTCCGCCCCCAGCTGTAGTTTTCATAATACGCGGTACTGACAAGCAGCCTGCATCCTTTGATTGAAGTAGGCGCGGCGGATCGTAAGACACTAGCAGTTCGCTCAGATACTGCGGCGCGAGACCATTTAATGATTTATATGTCAAGAGTAGTATTTTAAAATCTGCAAAATTTCACAGGGAGCCAATGCAGTGACGATAGGCTAGGGGTGATGTGCTCATATCTTCTGGTTCTAGTGAGGACTCTCGCTGCTGCATTCTGGACTAGCTGAAGCTTGTTTATGCACCTAACTGAACAACCAGACAGTAAGGCATTACAATAGTCCAACCTAGAAGTGATAAAAGCATGAACTAGTTTTTCTGCATTGTTTAGCAACAATATATTTCTTATCTTGGCAATATTTCTGAGGTGAAAGAATGCTATCCTGGTAATATCTACATGAGCTTCAAAGGAAAGGCTGGAATTTATAATCACGCCGAGGTCTTTTACTGTTGCACTTGATGGAACAGAAAGGCGTCTAAAGTTACGGTGTGATCTAAGATTTTACTTCTAGCTGTATGCAGTCCTATGACTAGAACTTCTGTCTTATCCGGATTAAGCAGAAGGAAGTTAATTAGCATCCAATTTCTTATGTCCTGCACACATTGCTCAACTTTAGTAAGATGGTTTTTCTCATCAGGTTTTGCTGAGACATATAACTGTGTGTCGTCAGCATAACAATGAAAACTATTACCATGCTTACGGATTATGTTGCCCAGAGGAAGCATGTAAAGGGAAAAAAGCAGTGGGCCTAAAACTGAACCCTGTGGAACGCCAAACTCCACTAGAGAACATGCAGAATAATCACCATTCAAGATTCAAAGATTCAAGATTCAAAGAACTTTATTAATCCCAAAGGGAAATTGCTTAGGTCTACATACTGATAACGATCGGTCAAATAGGATCTGAGCCAGGAGAGGGCTGTACCCTTAATTCCTACTACATTTTCTAATCTGTGAAGAAGAATAGCATGATCAATAGTGTCAAAAGCTGCACTGAGGTCGAGTAATACAAGCATAGTTACACAACACTGATCAGAGGCCAATAGGTAATTTACTACTTTAACGAGTGCTGTTTCTGTGCTGTGATGAGGCCTAAATCCTGACTGATACAGTTCATGTATGCCATTTCTATGTAGATATGAGCATAGCTGCTCCGCTACTATCTTTTCCAGAATCTTGGCGATAAAGGGGAGGTTTGATATTGGCCTGTAATTGGACAGCTGACAGGGGTCGAGGTCAGGTTTCTTAATTATTGGTTTAATAACTGCTAATTTAAAAGATTTTGGAACATAACCAATGCTGAGTGAGGAATTAATTATTCTCAACAGCGGTTCTGTTATTACTGGTATTATCTGTTTAAGAAAATGTGTCGGTATAGGATCTAATATACAGGTTGATGAATTTGCAGAAGAGATGAGTGAAATTAGTTAATTCTCTTCAAGAGGAGTAAAGTATTCTAGGTTTGAATCTGACATGGCTAGGTTAACATCTGTATCAATTACATTGTTCGATTTCAAAGCCTCAATTTTATGCCTGATATTTACAATTTTATTATTAAAAAAGTTCATGAAGTCCTCACTATTGCATGATGTTGTTGTGGAGATTTCTGTAGTGGTCTTATTTCTGGTTAATTTGGCTACGGTATTAAATAAAAATCTTGGATTATTTGTATTTTCTTCTATAAGAGTGGAGAGATACGTTGATCTAGCTACACTAAGAGCTTTCCTATAGTTCAGGATGCTCTCTTTCCATGCTATTTGAAATACAATTTAGTTTGACGCCATTTACGCTCTAATTTCCGAGCAGTCTGTTTTAAAGTGCGCGTGTGATCATTATACCAGGGAGCGAGTTTCTCATCTGTAATAATTTTTCTTTTAGCTGGAGCTACATTATCTAAGGTACAACGAAATGTCGACTCTAAATATTCAGTCGCCTGATCGAGTTCTGTGGGGTCAGACGGTGGCCTAATCGAAGTTGGTAACTCTGGGAGATTACTGATAAAACTCTGTGTGGTAGTTGATGTGAATGTACGTTTAATACGGTAGCGCGGTGCTGTGCGTACATTATCACTGTGACACACTTGAATGGAGACAAGATAGTGATCTGAGATAATTTCAGACAGTGGAATTGTGAATAAATTTCTTATACTTAATCCGAAGAATATTATTAGCAATGTGCCCGACTGCAGGCCCACATGTACAGTATTGCTCCTGTACTAATGTACATCTGATCCATTTCCCCCAAAGTTTGCTTCTATTAATTTGATTAAAGTGTGTTTATCTAATTATTGCAAATGTAGTTAAACTTACATAAGACTACGTAAGTGTGGTAAGGGATCACTGCATAATGAACAGCAGCACCATGGAGCAGCAGCAGCTCAGTTCAGTAAGGCGCAGTGTAACTGTATGACATGCTGGAGAGACCTGTGTGTGTGTGTGTGTGTGTGTGTGTGTGGCATTACATGGAAATCAATTATTTCCTCTTTCTACTAATAATGTTCTGGAGTTGTATAACACCATTTACAGCATGTCAACATCAAATCTGCTTTTTCTAATCATCTTGTTCATGGATTATCGGTGTACATATTGTGCTTCCAAATTTATTCTACTCACTAAATGTAGATTCCTGATATGTTCACTCTGCTGCCATCTGCTGGAGAATGTGTCACTCACAGAAATACACCTGGAAAGAGTCAACACAGGTCCACCAGATAATTCCTTGAAATTGACATGACGATTATTTCCAGATGCCAGAAAGCGCTCTTCACAGTAAAGCCACATAATGTAAGATTCTTTACACATTTTAATTTTTGCTAGTCTCACTGTTTATATGGGCAGGAATGTATATTTTTGTTAATTGTGACAACAATATATTGTTAAAGATCCATGCAGGTAAAAGGCTCCAGGGACCTTCTGAATTAATTGTGGGTAATTGTGGGCCTAATGGGAGACCCATTACTCTCAGTGCGTCTCTCGCAGCGTTGAGGGACGTTAGTTTTTAAAGTAACTAATTGCATTACAAAATTATTGTAATTAAAAAGTAATCAGTTACATTACAGCATTACGTTCTGATAAAAGTAACTAGTTTGAGTACTTTTGTGATTACTCATGCATGTTGTTTTAGTCAAGACCTTTATAATTATTCTACCATCACTCAGACAACTTTGACCCATATGTTATCTAATAATACCCCTCTCTCACCTACTAATACCCCTCTCTCACCTACTAATACCCCTCTCACCTACTAATACCCCTACCTCACCTACTAATACCCCTACCTCACCTACTAATACCCTTATCTCACCTACTAATACCCCTCTCACCTACTAATACCCCTCTCTCACCTACTAATACCCCTATCTCACCTACTAATACCCCTATCTCACCTACTAACACCCCAATCTCTCCTACTAATACCCCTATCTCACCTACTTATACCCCTACCTCACCTACTTATACCCCTACCTCACCTACTAATACCCCTCTCTCACCTACTAATACCCCTATCTCACCTACTAACACCCCCATCTCACCTACTAATATCCCTCTCACCTGATAATACCCCTATCTCACCTACTAATACCCCTATCTCACCTACTAACACCCCAATCTCTCCTACTAATACCCCTATCTCACCTACTTATACCCCTACCTCACCTACTAATACCCCTACCTCACCTACTAATACCCCTCTCTCACCTACTAATACCCCTATCTCACCTACTAACACCCCCATCTCACCTACTAATATCCCTCTCACCTGCTAATACCCCTATGTCAACTACTAATACCCCCATCTCATCTAGTAATACCCCTATCTCACCTACTATTCAATTTAGTTTTATTTGTATAGCGCTTTTAACAATTGACATTGTCTCAAAACAGCTTTACACAATCAAAAGAATTATTTAAGTTTGTATGGAATGTGAATGTGTATGAATCAAAATGTTCAGATAGTCCCTGGTGAGCAAGCCGAGGGCGACAGTGGCAAGGAAAAACTCCCTGAGACGGTAATAGGAAGAAACCTTGAGAGGAACCAGACTCGACAGGGAACCCATCCTCATCTGGGTGAAACAGATAGCAGGAAATGATCTGCATTTATACAGTGTTAAGTGTTAGGTTCAGCTATAATAGTTGATGTTAATTGATGTTATAATAGTTGATGTAAAATGGAGTCCAGTAGTTATTCGAGACTCAGATAGACTTGTAGAAAGTTCCAGTCCTGAACTATCGAATTGTCAAGTCCTCAGAGAAACAGCTGACAACACCAGTCAAGGCCAGAACCATTTTCTAAGTAGATAGAATCATCCCCAGACACCAGACGCATCCTAAAGAGACACACGGGGCATCCATGCGATGAGACCTCCAACCAGAAACCGGGCACCAGGATGGATCAGACAGGTCCGGAGGGCAGAGGGAGTCTGGATCACTGGCAGCTCAGGAACCACATGTGTAGCTCGACAGAGAGAGAGAAAGAGTGAAAGGGGGAGACAGGGGGAGAGAGGAAAGAGAAAGAGGGGGAGGAAAAGAAGAGGAGGAGAGATTGCAATTAGGTATGGTCACAGTCACAATGTCTAATGTGAATGTATATTTACTGTAGAGTGCAAGCAGGGACTCCGGCAGGACTAACTATGACAGCATAACTAAAAGGGAGAGCCAGAAGGAAACACAAACATGAGGGCTCCCTGAGATGTAAAGCAAACAATCACCTCACCGTCAACAAACCTGAGTGATCAAATGAGACTGAGGAAGACAGCATCTAAACATACCAGTTCACCATAATACTCTACGTCCATGAGTCCCCCAGATCTGCTCCTTTACCTTATGGCAAATCTATTTATAAAAATGCTTGGCTAAATAAATAGGTTTTTAGCCTAGACTTAAACACTGAGACTGTCTGAGTCCCGAACACTATTTGGAAGACTATTCTATAATTTTGGGGCTTTGCAAGAAAAAGCTCCGCCCCCAGCTGTAGTTTTCATAATACGCGGTATTGACAAGCAGCCTGCATCCTTTGATCGAAGTAGGCGTGGCGGATCGTAAGACACTAGCAGTTTGCTCAGATACTGCGGGGCGAGACCATTTAATGCTTTATATGTCAAGAGTAGTATTTTAAAATCTGCAAAATTTCACAGGGAACCAATGCAGTGAAGATAGGATAGGGGTGATGTGCTCATATCTTCTGGTTCTAGTGAGGACTCTCGCTGCTGCATTTTGGACTAGCTGAAGCTTGTTTATGCACCTAACTGAACAACCAGACAGTAAGGCATTACAATAGTCCAACCTAGAAGTGATAAAAGCATGAACTAGTTTTTCTGCATCGTTTAGCGACAATATATTTCTTATTTTGGCGATATTTCTGAGGTGAAAGAATGCTATCCTGGTGATATTATCTACATGAGCTTCAAATGAAAGGCTGGAATCTATAATCACGCCGAGGTCTTTTACTGTTGCACTTGACGGAACAGAAAGGCCATCTAAAGTTACGGTGTGATCTAAGATTTTACTTCTAGCTGTATGCGGTCCTATGACTAGAACTTCTGTCTTATCCGGATTAAGCAGAAGGAAGTTAATTAGCATCCAATTTCTTATGTCCTGCACACATTGCTCAACTTTACTTTACTTTTTGTAAGATGGTTTTTCTCATCAGGTTTTGTTGAGACGTATAGCTGTGTGTCGTCAGCATAACAATGAAAACTAATACCATGCTTACGGATTATGTTGCCCAGAGGAAGCATGTAAAGGGAAAAAAGCAGTGGGCCTAAAACTGAACCCTGCGGAACACCAAACTCCACTAGAGAACATGCAGAATAATCACCATTTAAGTCTACATACTGATAACGATCGGTCAAATAGGATCTGAGCCAGGAGAGGGCTGTACCCTTAATTCCTACTACATTTTCTAATCTGTGAAGAAGAATAGCATGATCAATAGTGTCAAAAGCTGCACTGAGGTCGAGTAATACAAGCATAGTTACACAACCCTGATCAGAGGCCAATAGGAGGTCATTTACTACTTTAACGAGTGCTGTTTCTGTGCTGTGATGAGGCCTAAATCCTGACTGATACAGTTCATGTATGCCATTTCTATGTAGATATGAGCATAGCTGCTCCGCTACTATCTTTTCCAGAATCTTAGAGATAAAGGGGAGGTTTGATATTGGCCTGTAATTGGACAGCTGACAGGGGTCGAGGTCAGGTTTCTTAATTATTGGTTTAATAAATGCTACTTTAAAAGATTTTGGAACATAACCAATGCTGAGTGAGGAATTAATTATTCTCAACAGCGGTTCTGTTATTACTGGTACTATCTGTTTAAGAAAATGTGTCGGTATAGGATCTAATATACAGGTTGATGAATTTGCAGAAGAGATGAGTGAAATTTGTTCGTTCTCTTCAAGGGGAGTAAAGTATTCTAGGTTTGAATCTGACATGGATAGGTTAACATCTGTATCAATTACATTGTTTGGTTTCAAAGCCTCAATTTTATGCCTGATATTTACAATTTTATTATTAAAAAAGTTCATGAAGTCCTCACTATTGCATGATGTTGTTGTGGAGATTTCTGTAGTGGTCTTATTTCTGGTTAATTTGGCTACGGTATTAAATAAAAATCTAGGATTATTTTTATTTTCTTCTATAAGAGTGGAGAGATACGTTGATCTAGCTACACTAAGAGCTTTCCTATAGTTCAGGATGCTCTCTTTCCATGCTATTTGAAATACCAACAATTTAGTTTGACGCCATTTACGCTCTAATTTCCGAGCAGTCTGTTTTGAAGTGCGCGTGTGATCATTATACCAGGGAGCGAGTTTCTTATCTCTAATAATTTTTCTTTTAGCTGGAGCTACATTATCTAAGGTACAACGAAGTGTCGACTCTAAATATTCAGTCGCCTGATCAAGTTCTGTGGGGTCAGACGGTGGCCTAATCGAAGTTGGTAACTCTGGGAGATTACTGATAAAACTCTGTGTGGTAGTTGATGTGAATGTACGTTTAATACGGTAGCGCGGTGCTGTGCGTACATTATCACTGTGACACACTTGAATGGAGACAAGATAGTGATCTGAGATAATTTCAGACAGTGGAATTGTGAATAAATTTCTTATAATTAATCCGAAGAATATTACTAAATCTAAAGTGTGACCTGCTTTATGAGTGGGTCCTACTACACACTGATTTACGCCTACGGAGTCCAGTATGGATATAAATGCTGTTCTCAGAGGGTCTTCTGGATTCTCAAAATGAATGTTAAAATCTCCGGCAATTAACACTTTGTCTACAGAAATGACCAGGTCTGAGATGAAATCTGCAAATTCACTAAGAAATTCAGAATACGGCCCTGGAGGTCTGTAAATTATAATTAGTGGAATCGACTGAGCTGATTTAATATACTTAAATACACTTATGTTACTATAGAGAATTTCAAATGAGTTAAATTTGTGTCGGTGTTTTTGTACGATAGACAGATTATCATTATGAATAACTGCGACGCCTCCTCCTCTACCAGTTAACCGAGGCTGGTGTATGTAGCTGTATCCAGGAGGACTAGCTTCATTTAGAGCTACATACTCGTCCTGTTTAACCCATGTTTCAGTTAAACAGAGTATATTAAACGCCTGATCTGTGATAATTTCATTAACAATAACTGCTTTTGATGCGAGAGATCTAATGTTTAACAATCCTAGCTTCAGATCAGAGGTGCCGGCTGCGCATTCAGTATGATCTGAGTTTGTGGTCTTTATGTTAATTAGATTATTGAAACAGACTTTCTGGGTCTTTCTACATTTTTGCTTAGATCGGGGAACAGACACAGTCTCAATATGGTGAACCCTGAGTGACGACTCTATGCAGCTAGCAGACGGTTGGTTTAGCCTGTCTGTCTGCTCCCTGGCCTGGGCTCTGGATTGTCACCGATTAACTAGACCTCTACTGAGACTATGAGCTATACTACAGGAAATGAGAGCAGCACCTTCCCGAGTGGGATGGACACCGTCCCGCCCTAACAGGCCAGCTTTGCCCTCAAAGGTCTTCCAATTATCTATGAAGCCCACATTATTTTCGGAGCAACACCTGGACATCCAGCGGTTCAGCGACCATAACCTGCTGTAAGCTATGTCGCCACGTCTCATTGGGATGGGACCAGAGCATATTACTTCACCCCCATCTGTCTGTCGAACACATCTATCTGACCTACTAATACCCCCATCTCACCTACTAATACCCCCATCTCATCTACTAATACCCCTATCTCATCTACTAATACCCCTATCTCACCTACTAATACCCCTATCTCACCTACTAATACCCCTATCTCACCTACTAATACCCCCATCTCATCTACTAATACCCCTATCTCATCTACTAATACCCCTATCTCACCTACTAATACCCCTATCTCACCTACTAACACCCCCATCTCACCTACTAATATCCCTCTCACCTGCTAATACCCCCATCTCACCTACTAATATCCCTCTCTCACCTACTAATACCGATATCTCACCTACTAACACCCCATGTCATCTACTAATACCCTTATTTCACCTACTAACACCCCTATCTCATCTACTAATACGCCTATCTGACCTACTAATACCCCCATCTCACCTACTAATACCCCCATCTCATCTACTAATACCCCTATCTCACCTACTAACACCCCTATCTCATCTACTAATACGCCTATCTGACCTACTAATACCCCCATCTCACCTACTAATACCCCCATCTCATCTACTAATACCCCTATCTCACCTACTAGTACCCCTATCTCACCTACTAACACCCCTATCTCATCTACTAATACCCCTATCTCACCTACTAATATCCCCATCTCACCTACTAATACCCCCATCTCATCTACTAATACCCCTATCTCACCTACTAGTACCCCTATCTCACCTACTAACACCCCTATCTCATCTACTAATACCCCTATCTCACCTACTAATACCCCTATCTCACCTACTAATACCCCTATCTCACCTACTAATATGCCTCTCACCTGCTAATACCCCTATGTCAACTACTAACACCCCCATCTCACCTACTAATACCCCTATCGACTAATACCCCATCTCACCTACTAATACCCCCATCTCACCTACTAATACCCCCATCTCACCTACTAATACCCCTATCTCACCTACTAATACCCCTATCTCACCTACTAACACCCCCATCTCACCTACTAATATCCCTCTCACCTGCTAATACCCCCATCTCACCTACTAATATCCCTCTCTCACCTACTAATACCGATATCTCACCTACTAACACCCCATCTCATCTACTAATACCCTTATCTCACCTACTAACACCCCTATCTCATCTACTAATACGCCTATCTGACCTACTAATACCCCCATCTCACCTACTAATACCCCCATCTCATCTACTAATACCCCTATCTCACCTACTAACACCCCTATCTCATCTACTAATACGCCTATCTGACCTACTAATACCCCCATCTCACCTACTAATACCCCCATCTCATCTACTAATACCCCTATCTCACCTACTAGTACCCCTATCTCACCTACTAACACCCCTATCTCATCTACTAATACCCCTATCTCACCTACTAATATCCCCATCTCACCTACTAATACCCCCATCTCATCTACTAATACCCCTATCTCACCTACTAGTACCCCTATCTCACCTACTAACACCCCTATCTCATCTACTAATACCCCTATCTCATCTACTAATACCCCTATCTCACCTACTAATACCCCTATCTCACCTACTAACACCCCCATCTCACCTACTAATATGCCTCTCACCTGCTAATACCCCTATGTCAACTACTAACACCCCCATCTCACCTACTAATACCCCTATCGACTAATACCCCATCTCACCTACTAATACCCCATCTCACCTACTAATACCCCCATCTCACCTACTAATACCCCTATCTCACCTAATAACACCCCATCTCATTGACTAATACCCTATCTCACCTACTAATACCCCCATACCCCAATGATGGTCGCCTGGGTGGCTGCCGTCGCGACACTGTGGTGGCAAAAAAGCATTTCACTGCATTTCATACTGTATGACTGTGTATGTGACAAATAAAATTTTAATTTAATACCCCCATCTCACCTACTAATTCCTCTATTTCACCTACTAATACCCCTATCTCACCTAATAACACCCCATCTCATCGACTAATACCCCATCTCACCTACTAATACCCATATCTCACCTACTAGTTCCCCTATCTCACCTACTAATACCCCTATCTCATCTACTAATACCCCTATCTCATCTACTAATACCCATATCTCACCTACTAGTTCCCCTATCTCACCTACTAATACCCCTATCTCATCTACTAATACCCCTATCTCATCTACTAATACCCCCATCTCACCTACTAATATCCCTCTCACCTGCTAATACCCCTATGTCAACTACTAACACCCCCATCTCACCTACTAATACCCCTATCTACTAATACCCCATCTCACCTACTAATACCCCCATCTCACCTACTAATACCCCCATCTCACCTACTAATACCCCTATCTCACCTAATAACACCCCATCTCATTGACTAATACCCTATCTCACCTACTAATACCCCCATACCCCAATGATGGTCGCCTGGGTGGCTGCCGTCGCGACACTGTGGTGGCAAAAAAGCATTTCACTGCATTTCATACTGTATGACTGTGTATGTGACAAATAAAATTTGAATTTAATTCCCCCATCTCACCTACTAATTCCTCTATTTCACCTACTAATACCCCTATCTCACCTAATAACACCCCATCTCATCGACTAATACCCCATCTCACCTACTAATACCCATATCTCACCTACTAGTACCCCTATCTCACCTACTAATAGCCCCATCTCATCTACTAATACCCCTATCTCACCTACTAATATCCCCATCTCACCTACTAACACCCCTATCTCATCTACTAATACCCCTATCTCACCTACTAATACCCCTATCTCACCTACTAACACCCCCATCTCACCTACTAATATCCCTCTCACCTGCTAATACCCCTATGTCAACTACTAACACCCCCATCTCACCTACTAATACCCCTATCGACTAATACCCCATCTCACCTACTAATACCCCCATCTCACCTACTAATACCCCCATCTCACCTACTAATACCCCTATCTCACCTAATAACACCCCATCTCATTGACTAATACCCTATCTCACCTACTAATACCCCCATATCCCAATGATGGTCGCCTGGGTGGCTGCCGTCGCGACACTGTGGTGGCAAAAAAGCATTTCACTGCATTTCATACTGTATGACTGTGTATGTGACAAATAAAATTTGAATTTAATACCCCCATCTCACCTACTAATTCCTCTATTTCACCTACTAATGCCCCTATCTCACCTAATAACACACCATCTCATCGACTAATACCCCATCTCACCTACTAATACCCCTATCTCACCTACTAATACCCCTATCTCATCTACTAATACCCCTATCTCATCTACTAATACCCCTATCTCATCTACTAATACCCCTATCTCACCTACTAATACCCCTATCTCACCTACTCATACCCCCATATCACCTACTCATACCCCCATCTCACCTACTAATACCCCTATCTCACCTACTAATACCCCTATCTCACCTACTAATACCCCTATCTCACCTACTCATACCCCTATCTCACCTACTAATACCCCTATCCCATCTACTAATACCCCTATCTCATCTACTAATACCCCTATCTCACCTACTAACACCCCCATCTCACCTACTAATACCCCTATCTCACCTAATAACACCCCATCTCATTGACTAATACCCTATCTCACCTACTAATACCCCCATACCCCAATGATGGTCGCCTGGGTGGCTGCCGTCGCGACACTGTGGTGGCAAAAAAGCATTTCACTGCATTTCATACTGTATGACTGTGTATGTGACAAATAAAATTTGAATTTAATACCCCCATCTCACCTACTAATTCCTCTATTTCACCTACTAATGCCCCTATCTCACCTAATAACACACCATCTCATCGACTAATACCCCATCTCACCTACTAATACCCCTATCTCACCTACTAATACCCCTATCTCACCTACTAATACCCCTATCTCATCTACTAATACCCCTATCTCACCTACTAATACCCCTATCTCATCTACTAATACCCCTATCTCATCTACTAATACCCCTATCTCATCTACTAATACCCCTATCTCATCTACTAATACCCCTATCTCACCTACTAATACCCCTATCTCACCTACTCATACCCCCATATCACCTACTCATACCCCCGTCTCACCTACTAATACCCCTATCTCACCTACTAATACCCCTATCTCACCTACTCATACCCCTATCTCACCTACTAATACCCCTATCTCACCTACTAATACCCCTATCTCACCTCCTAACACCCCCATCTCACCTACTAATACCCCTATTTCACCTACTACAGAGCGTTTAGCTCTGTGGCCTCGCACCTCCAGGGTCCGTGTTCGATTCCCACCTCTGGGTCTGTGTGTGTGTGGAGTTTGCATGATCTTGGTGAGTTTGCTCTGATTACTCCAGTTTCCTCCCGAAAACATGCAGATTGGGTTAACTGTTGTTCCCAAGTTGCCAGTACTGTGTGTGTGTGTGTGTGTGTGTGTGTGTCCATGTTGACCGGTGGTCTCAGCACGGTCATGAAAATGGGAATAAATGGTCGCCGTTGTCCTCCACGACCTCCACGACCCCCAGCTGAACTCCAGAGGTTCATGGACAGAGGGATTATTTTTAAATAAATTTTTTTTGTCATATTCATGACTCGCTTTCAGCACCTTAGCTTGAGTACATGCTCACCACCAGAGGGCGCCAGATCGTTATTTTATTTAGTTTAGTTTTAATGAGAGCTGCTCCGGGCTGATCTGAGGACACAGAGGTGTGTGTGTGTCAGGGTTATTTATCACAAACTGAACAAGGTAATAGAGCTTCCTCTCATTACACTGCTTTATCTGCTGGACCTCTGTGGCTCTGCTGCATTCTGCGCTTCAAGAGCATCCATCAAGCAGAAAACCACACACACACACACACACACACACGGGGAGAGAGAGAGAGAGAGAGATTAGTGGGCAGGAAGTTCAGTGTCTTCTCTTTGTCATGGCCGTAAACTCACTGTAGATATGAAGCGCTGCACATTTCCACCTCATCAACTGAACTGAGCCTTAAAGCTGCAGTCTGGATATTGTGTGTGTGTGTGGAATAATAGGCTGTGAGCTACATCACTGCACTGTGTTGTTGCAGGTCGTTACAGACTCGTATCTGTCTGTCTGGAGATATTTTTCTGAGGTTGAACATGAAGCTGCTCAGCGCCGCCTCTTTTCCTGAACAAGCTCGTCTGTAGACCTGTGAAGAGAGGGGCTGGAGACGGCGAATCTTTACTGCACATGCTGGTGTTTGAGACATGCAGAAAGGTGTGTTATGTTTTCAGGTTCAGGTTTGTAACATTCGCTTGTGATTAGCGTCCGGTTCCAGATGGCTCATTCACTCGGCCAGCTCTTATTAGATTAAAGCCGGCTTTATTACACTAATGGAGAAGTGCCGTGAGACAACCTGACCCCCATTTAGCATGGGCCCCCTTGGGAACGTGTGTGTGTGTGTGTGTGTGTGTGTGTGTGTGTGTGTGTGTGTGTGCATATACACCCCATCTAAACCAGACCCCAAACAAACCTCATCCTCTTCCTTCTCCTGTTCTGTGCTACGATGTCTCACCCTTGAAGATGAGTAATGATGGTGTCACACAGGTACCTTTCCATTCATCATCATCAGGAGAGAGAGAAATGTGTGTGTGTGAGAGAGAGAGAGAGAAAGTCAGACAAAGGGAAGGAAAGGACGGGTGATTGATTGCAGAACGAAATTAAGAGCTGCTCTTTAGCATGTGGTCTTAATTATGCTAATGAGATGTCTCCTGGTCGAGGAAGCTCTTCTGCTCGTTCTCATTCCTCACACACACACACACACACTGACACAATGCTCTCCTCATACAAAATACTAAATACGCACCACAGTAAGTTATTCCTCAGATTTCCAGTGATCATGTTTTATCTACACTAACTCGTTCCTCAAGTCCGTCTCACTCACACTGGACATCAGGCTCGACGGGTTGCCAGGCCCTCACAGAGTATACATGCAGGATTTCTTATCTCTTTGTCTTCTGCTAGTTACAGTGAGGACAAGCTGGTCAAGCTGAGTGGACGTGATCCATCCTCTAATCCATCATTTGTCCATCTTTTACCTTCACATGCTCTGGACACAACAACAACATTATAAACAGAGATGGACAAAGAACAGGACAAATATTACTGAAGTAAAAGTAGAAGGCGTCTATTTACTTATGTACTTGAGTACAGATGTGCTCACCTTCAATTATCAAAATACGTGTGTGTGTGTGTGAGCTCATGGAAGCCGTTATTATAGTAAATCTCTCTCTCTCAATTCTTCAATTTAATTATATTTTATTTGTATCGTGTTTTAACAACAGTCATTGTCACAAAGCAGCTTTAAACAATCAAAAGAAAATGATGGAAATGTGATTTGTAATGTGAGAAAATGTGTCTGAATCAGAAAGATCAGATTGTCCCTGATTATTTCTCAGGTCTGATCATGGACGTGCTGTTTTCATCGCAGTCTGCAGCGGCTCCACTTCTGATCTCAAACACCTCGTCCAGCACAGTGGAACCTCGGATTCCGAGCATAATTCATTCCGGAAGCGGCTCGTATTCCAAAACACTCGTAAACCAAATCAAATAACTTCCACATAAGAAATAATGGAAACTCAAATTATTCGTTCCACAGCCCAAAAAAATAAATACATAAAAATATTTAATACAAAATATAAAGTAAAGATAAAACAAATTAACTTGCACTTTACCTTTGAAAAGAATCACAACAGAGCAGAGAGAAAGAGTGTGTGTGTGTGTGTGTGTGTGTGTGTGTGTGTGTGTGTGTGTGTGTGTGTGTGTGTCTGGGAAGGCGAAAGTAGGAGGGGTATGTGTGTGTATGTGTGTGTGTCTGGCACGGTGTCCAAAGACACGCGCACACACAGACACAAAGAGGAGGCAGAGTGTTCTGTAGAGAGAGAAAAAGGATCTTTAACCTCTCTAATGAGACTCACTTTTGCTTTACACGCACACTGTACACACACACATACAGACACAAAATAAAATTCACACACACACACACGTGGTCACAGTGTTATAGTAAACAGTACACGTGTGCACGGATGTTGATTATACCAGTAGGACACGAGCACTAAGACTCAGCAGGGAAGACGATTACCCACATTTCCGCAGCACAAGAGAAAAACCGTCGGCTCAGTTGTGATCACGTGATGCTCGGCGTCAAAACAAGAAGCACATACATGATACATGATACTCGGTACTCGTAAACCAAGACTTGTTTGTTTTCCAAGTCAAAATTTATTTAAAAATCTTTGCTTGTCTTGTGGACACTCGCAAACCACGTTACTCGTAATCCGAGGTTTCACTTTATTCAATTCAATTCAGTTTTATTTGTATAGCGCTTTTAACAATTGACATTGTCTCAAAACAGCTTTACACAATCAAAAGAATTATTTAAGTTTGTATGGAATGTGAATGTGTATGAATCAACATGTTCAGATAGTCCCTGGTGAGCAAGCCGAGGGCGACAGTGGCAAGGAAAAACTCCCTGAGATGGTAATAGGAAGAAACCTTGAGAGGAACCAGACTGTATGAGGATCGTAACGCAACGCCGTGCAGCTTCTGATTACTTCTTCTGATTACTTGTGATTTTATTCTGATCAGAAGTAAATACTCCTACTTCTGTACATTCGTACAGAAGTAGGAGTATTTACTTCTGATCAGAATAAAATTTTAAAGTATTCTCTAATAAAACTATATATACTATATGTACAGTAATGAAATACAGTGCTGTGAAAAAGTATTTAACCCTTCCTGCTTAAAAAAAATATATTTTGCTTGTCACACTTGATTGAGTTCATCAATATTACTCAAATATAACCCAAGTAAATACAAAGTGAAGTTTTTAAATGGTGATTTCATTTATTAGGGGAAAAGCTGTCCAAACCTATGTGAAAAAGTAATTGCCCCTAAACCTAATGCCGCCCTTGGTGGCAATAAACAGCAATGACTAACTTGTGATAACTGACTCCGAGTCTTTCGCGTCGCTGTGGAGAGATTTTGTCCTGCTCTTCTTTTCAGAATTTTACTTTTTAATTTGAATTATTTCTTCATATTTTACTCCCTCCTCTTCCACAAGTGAAACACTTTCGTCCTCTCTCCAGTCTCACTTTGTTTTGGAGTCATGTTGATCAGATTATGACGGTCCTACACAGCTCTATTATAGGAGCTTTAATCAGTTGTGATTGGAGTCTGATTAGGATGAGTCACGTCTATAGGTTTTGTCTGTGTGTATAAAGCTTTCACACAACTGCTTCTGATTTCAGAATTTGACTTTTCCACCGTTTAAAACTACAAAAACCTGTGAAAAACTACAACACACACTATAACATGGAGACTTGGCGCAGTCCCACTCCTCACTGAGAGTAAAAGTAGGAAGCTTCATAAAGAACTTTTATGTCCTACTCTGAGATAGGAATATTTTCAGTCCTAAATGAACTTTGAGCCTAATTACTACGAGTGATTCTGAGATGTGTAGTGAATAAGGGCCCATGTACACAAACACCCCCATCTGTGTGACGTATCTTTGCTGTACAGTGATAAATATGCAGGTTAAAACAGTTGGTGGGAGAAAAGTACTCTCTTAAATGTCGGCATTTGCTGAGCTCCTCACATTTTGTAATGTTTGTGACACAAATGACAGACTGATGTGTAAATGATGAAGAGCGCCTCCTAAACCTGGTGTATAGTAAAGATTACGATAAAGGGGCTCAGACTAAAGTCCCATCGACACGTTCCTGACCTGTTTGTGACAGCGTCCTGAATTGTGTTGAATTTTAGATTCTTAACGGTTCTGTTCTCACAAGCCCGAACCGGCTACACAGGGGTGACGAAGAGTTTCCTTTTGCTTGTGCTTCGGGTGGTTCGGCGAGACTGAACAGAAATTTAGGGTTTCACATTAATAAATTTTTATTACAAATAATAACAGGTGTGTAGTAACGAGTTACATTTTCTCTGTTACATTTACTTGAGTAACTTTTTTGAAAAAATGTAGCCGGTGGATCGACCACATGACTGTATTTCATCAATCAGACGTAGCAACAGTAATCACATGACTCCGTTTGACCAATCAGCTGCAAAACTAATAACCGCATGGAGTCACATTCAATTCAATTCAATTCAGTTTTATTTGTATAGCGCTTTTAACAATTGACATTGTCTCAAAACAGCTTTACACAATCAAAAGAATTATTTGTTTGTATGGAATGTGAATGTGTATGAATCAAAATGTTCAGATATTCCCTGGCGAGCAAGCCGAGGGCGACAGTGGCAAGGAAAAACTCCCTGAGACGGTAATAGAAAGAAACCTTGAGAGGAACCAGACTCAACAGGGAACCCATCCTCATCTGGGTGAAACAGATAGCAGGAAATGATCTGCATTTATACAGTGTTAAGTGTTCGGTTCAGCTATAATAGTTGATGTTAATTGATGTTATAATACTTGATGTAAAATGGAGTCCAGTAGTTATTCAAGACTCAGATAGACTTGTAGAAAGTTCCAGTCCTGAACTATCGAATTGTCAAGTCCTCAGAGAAACAGCTGACCACACCAGTCGAGGCCAGAACCATCTTCTAAGTATAGAGAATCATCCCCAGACACCAGGCGCATCCTAAAGAGACACACGGGGCATCCATGCGATGAGACCTCCAACCAGAAACCGGGCACCAGGATGGATCAGACAGGTCCGGAGGGCAGAGGGAGTCTGGATCACTGGCAGCTCAGGAACCACATGTGTAGCTCGACAGAGAGAGAGAGAGAAAGAGTGAAAGGGGGAGACAGGGGGAGAGAGGAAAGAGAAAGAGGGGGAGAAAGAGAAGAGGAGGAGAGATTGCAATTAGGTATGGTCACAGTCACCTAATGTATAATGTGAATGTATATTTACTGTAGAGTGCAAGCAGGGACTCCGGCAGGACTAACTATGACAGCATAACTAAAAGGGAGAGCCAGAAGGAAACACAAACATGAGGGCTCCCTGAGATGTAAAGCAAACAATCACCTCACCGTCAACAAACCTGAGTGATCAAATGAGACTGAGGAAGACAGCATCTAAACATACCAGTTCACCATAATACTCTACGTCCATGAGTCCCCCAGATCTGCTCCTTTACCTAAGGCAAATCTATTTATAAAAATGCTTGGCTAAATAAATAGGTTTTTAGCCTAGACTTAAACACTGAGACTGTGTCTGAGTCCCGAACACTATTTGGAAGACTATTCCATAATTTTGGGGCTTTGTAATAAAAAGCTCTGCCCCCAGCTGTAGTTTTCATAATACGCGGTACTGATAAGCAGCCTGCATCCTTTGACCGAAGTAGGCGTGGCGGATCGTAAGACACTAGCAGTTCGCTCAGATACTGCGGGGCGAGACCATTTAATGCCTTATATGTCAAGAGTAGTATTTTAAAATCAATGCGAAATTTCACAGGGAGCCAATGCAGTGAAGATAGGATAGGGGTGATGTGCTCATATCTTCTGGTTCTAGTGAGGACTCTCGCTGCTGCATTCTGGACTAGCTGAAGCTTGTTTATGCACCTAACTGAACAACCAGACAGTAAGGCATTACAATAGTCCAACCTAGAGGTGATAAAAGCATGAACTAGTTTTTCTGCATCATTTAGCGACAATATATTTCTTATTTCGGCGATATTTCTAAGGTGAAAGAATGCTATCCTGGTGATATTATCTACATGAGCTTCAAATGAAAGGCTGGAATCTATAATCACGCCGAGGTCTTTTACTGTTGCACTTGATGGAACAGAAAGGCCATCTAAAGTTACGGTGTGATCTAAGATTTTACTTCTAGCTGTATGTGGTCCTATGACTAGAACTTCTGTCTTATCCGGATTAAGCAGAAGGAAGTTAATTAGCATCCAATTTCTTATGTCCTGAACACATTGCTCAACTTTAGTAAGATGGTTTTTCTCATCAGGTTTTGTTGAGACGTATAGCTGTGTGTCGTCAGCATAACAATGAAAACTAATACCATGCTTACGGATTATGTTGCCCAGAGGAAGCATGTAAATCACATGACCACACACATGCCGTCGTAGACAGTGAAGGAAACATGACACTGTTAGTTTATTTAATATATAATTAGCAAATAAGCGAGAGGCTAAAAAATATACAATTCTTACATTTGTTCAGCTGGATACAGTTTATGGTAAAGTGAGACTCCTGTACTGTAAAAGTTCTAATGTTATTTTCTATCTGCTGAGCCATTTGGAGGGAAACTGAATATACAGTTCAAACACACGTTACCTACAGGAGGTGTTTATTTCAAAAGCTTTATGTTGTGAAAAAAAGTGAGAAATTTTAGGAAATTTATGTTTCTTGTTCCTTAATTAGCTATTTTGTAAAGATATTTAGTTTTATTAATTTATTTTATTTATTTTATTTATTTTATTATTTGGAAATGTCAGAATTTGTACATTATTTTATTATTTTGTCCTAAAATAAATAAATAAATAAATTGGACATTACGATGAAACAGTTACTCAGTACTTGAGTATCTTTTCACCAAATACTTTTTTACTCTTACAAAAAATTAAACGTTCTATTATAAGTTTTTTTTTTATTGTAAAACTTTATTCTTTAAATTTTTTTTGTACCTTTTCAGTGTTAATTATAAAGTATCACACTGTCAGTGTGTTAGCAACCCTGCAGTATATAAAGTATAAAACTAATATAACGTAATAAAAGTTATTTGATTTGTATGCTGACACAATGTGTGTATAATTTGATATTTGACATTTAATCATAATATTTAGGGTTGTTCCGATTCCGATACTGGTATCAGAAATGCTGCCGATACCACAAAAAAATCTGGCATCGGAATCGGCGAGTATTTGAGTCCACGTACTGATCCGATACCATTTTCCTAAACAAATCCTATTCATGCCCGCTAGCTTAGCTTACTTACAGAGTGTCACGGCGTGCGCCTGTGATGGGCGTGCGCCCAAATTGTTATCGCTCCTCGCTCACTAGTTAGGCGGCTTCCCCCCCCTTTAGGTATGTGAAGTAGCAGGGCCGCAGAATCAGGCAATGGCCCATGAGCTATCGCCGCTAATGATCCCGGCGCTATAAAACACAGCGGGGAGTGTAGCTCGGGGTCTGACTGTTGGGAAGCTGGACTTTGCGACGCGGTGGATTTTATCAGACAGTGGCACAAGAGTGGGGCGATGTGATGCGCCCCAGAGACTTTAAAAAAGGGGGGCGCCTTTGATCTCCGCGAGAGGAGCACGTAAACGAGCTGCGCAAGCTCCCGCGGCACCTTCACTTCAACGTAGAGCCCGCCTTCGCATCCCTGCCGCCGAAGTGGAAAAGGCCGCAGAGAGCCTTTAACCCTTTCCTTCCCCATTTTTCTAAATAAATTACCCTTTTTCCTGTAAGACCTCGCCTCGTGTCCGTGTTTCATGGTGTCGCCCGTTCACTTAGGGCCGAACCCGTTACACAGGGCTAGTAGTATTTTACTTAAAAAAGAAATTTTATATATATATATATATATATATTATGTATGTATGTATGTATGTATGTATGTATATATATATATATATATATATATATATATATATATACACACACACACACACACAGTACAGATACACACCCAGGTATCGGATCGGTACTCTGTATCGGTATCGGGAGGGAAAAAATGGTATCGGAACATCTCTAATAATATTCACTTAAAACTCTTGGCTTATTATTAGGAATTCAGCAGTTGTAGCCCATTTCCTCATGACGTCTGTGTGTGGTGGCTTTTGATGCACTGACTCCAGCCTCACTCCACTCCTCATAAAGCTCTCCCAAGGGATTTAATCGGCTTTGATTGACAATCTTCTTAATACTGCACTCCTCCATGTTGCTTGTTAACCTTTTCCTCCAACACGTTTGCCTTCCAGTCAACTGGCCATAAATTTGCTCCCATACAGCACTGGGAGAACAGTCAGCCCTTTCACCAACAACCTCCTGAGGCTTATCCTCCTTGTGCAGGGAGTCGATGATCAGATACGTCTTCCCCATGATTATGGCTGTGTGTACTGAACTACACCAACAGGAGGTATTTATACTGTATAAATAGTAATTTAATCAAACTGGAAAGGAAATATTCTAATATTTTAAGTTTTTTTTCATGAGCTATTATACTAAAAATATTAAAATTAGAACAAAAAAGGCATAGAATATTATACTTCACAAATCCAGAATATAT
>CM060118.1:367019-381909 GCA_030522415.1 Channallabes apus | reverse complement strand
CTCCTGAGTACTTTACCTGCCTCTCCAACTGCCAATCACATGGATACTCATCCTGAGGTCTTTATGCAGTGGGACACAGACGTGGACGCCGAGTCTCTCACTCACGCTACGACTTCAGAGTTAAACTCAATTCAAGGCCTTAAGGAACCTTAGGACAGTTTAGCAATAAAGAGTGTATACAAGGAACGTTCAAGTCAAACTGAGACTCGTGCTGTAATTACTCCTCATGGAAACTGACTGTCACAGTCCGGTGAGGAGACAGAGACGCGTTTGAGACGTCAATCAGACAGACAGTCCGATCACGTCTCCGTGGTTCTGAGAGAACTTTCTACCCTGATGGTGTCCAGGCTCTAGTGAGACGCTGTGAGAAGTGCATTAGTGTATCAGGGGATTATAGTGAGACGTAAAGGACTGTGTCTACTCTCAGGACTGAGTTCTGTTATTCTGTACAATCAAAAGTCCCCGCTTTGACTCGAACACCCCTCGTAGTGTACATAATTGCATTTAAAAGCTTTAAAATGTAATTTATTGCCGTTACAATAATACTCATGAATCACTTTGCATGTAAATGGTGTAACACTCGTCGAATGCAGCTTTATTCTCATAACTAATATATTAATGCTAATTATTTCCCCTTAACATTTCTCTCTCCTGACCTTCATCTTACATGATGTTTATTCGCCGTCGTTGCCTTTGGCTCTCACCGAGTCCATCTGTACTGTATAAAGCGCAATTAAAACAAAGACCAATCTTTCTTCCACAGCGTTCAGCTTCAGCTCATTCCATTCTTCTTACGGCTCTCTCACTCGGCCAAGTGAAGAAATGCAAATGTGTGTTTTGTCTCTTTACATCTGTGTTGCAGGTTCTGGAAAAAGAACAGTCGTGTGATAAAAGCGAATGCAGAACCAGGAAGGTGGACACAGGACAGAGAAGCGCTGAAGGAAAGAGGACGTGGACGTCCCGAGACGTCTCTGCGTTCATCTTCTCCTGAGGAGCGTCTCCGGTTACACACGGGTCAGAGGTCATGCTGTCACCGTGGTAACTACCGGTTAGACTGAGTTGGGTTATTATAGGCACAGGACGAGGGGGCCGGAGGCGAGTCGTCATGGCAACCACTACACCCAAAGGTGATATTAAGGGTCCGGAGAGGAGTGTGTCAGTATCAATGCCCTGCTGATGATACGGGGAGGGGGGAGGGGGGAGGGTGGGGGGGGTGACAGGGAGAGGTAATAACTTGGATAAATAGAGCAGGAGAGGAGAAAAGAGGGAGGGACAAGAAGTGCTGACACAAAAGAAGAAGAAGGAGGAGGAGGAGGAGGAGGAGGAACGCGCTGCTCATTTGCAGTCTGTCTCGGCAGAACGGCTCGTGAGTTTCTGCACACGCTCAGAGCGTGCCTCTGTACAGCAGCTACAGCACACGAGACCTCACACACACACACACACACACACACACACACTATTAAGAAGTGATAAAAGAGCCTCGCTAAGACTCTAAATATCAGTAGGATTTGGGCCTCTTTCTTGGGAAAGAAAATGTAAGAGGGAAAGAGGAAGAAAGAGGTTTCACCGTGAGTTAGGCATTAAGTCATGATGCTACACGTCTCCATTCTCATCATTTCACACACACACACACACACACACACACACTGTAGCTTCCCGAGAGGCCGACTGCATATTACATGATGAAATATCTGAAATCAGGAAGGCAACAATGCTGTTTTGTTGCTTTATATTTTTATTTTAATGAAATATCAGAACTTTGTGCATCAGCTGATATTACGGTCCTGACAGTTACGGGCAGAGATGTGTACGATCCAGATGTTCCACATCAGCCAGTACCAGCACTTTCACTGGTTCATCAGCTTTAGAGTGATGACTGTAGCTCTGCTTTCTTGTTCTCCTTGGTGGACGCTCCACAGCAGCTTGCAGTCAGATTTCTTTGATTTTGGTCTGGACTCCGACCTACAACACGACTTCTTTTACTTACCGCTACAACTACGCTAACTCGCTTCTAGCACCAGGCTGAATCCCAAATCCCTCTCTAACCCCTGATCAAGGGCACTACTTGGAGTGTGGAACAAGGGATTGTACTCCCTACATAGCGCTTCTACATAGCTTTAAGTTTAACACTTTGAGATTCGACCCCGGAACCCTGAAGTTACCTGGGCTGATATTCTAAAGTGTAATAAGTGTAAATATACAGTAAGTCTGGTGAGTTTGTCAGGACTGTCCACCACCTCCAGGGTTTATTCTCATCACCTTCTGGATACAGAGTACCGCGAAGAGTTTAACACCACACTCTCCTCCTGTTCTCAGGGAGTTTTTCCTTGCCACTGTCGCCCTCGGCTTGCTCACCAGGGACTATCTGAACATTCACATTCCATACAAACTTAAATAATTCTTTTGATTGTGTGAAGCTGTTTTGAGACAACGTCAAAAAAAGCGTTATACAAATAAAACTGAATTGAACTGAACTGTTCATTACACTAACTGTCACTCGCTAGCTCCGCCAATCAAGGATAGTTGTGCTGATATTTAGAACAACAGCACTCCCACTTGTGTAATATTGCTTTATTATAACTTATTCTTGGATATTGAAAGGAAAATTGCCAAAAAGTTTAATTTAGTGATTTCTAAAATAAATAAATATCAATAAATATCTTATTTCATCAACTTACATTCAGTACTGTATGTTGGAACAGCAGTCAATAACAACATAAACATGTCACTGTATATTATACTGTGTATAGCTGTGTACTGTATGTGAGAAATAAAAGTTTAATTCGAAAAAAACAACAAAACCCCTATAAAAGCCGGGAGGAGGCGGAGCTTACCATAACCTTATGGTATATAATTAAATTCTTACTTGAGCACTTGCTGACAAGTTAATTTTCATTTCAGTATTTAATTTAAAGATGTGCCCCCCCCCCCCCAGTGCCCCCCCCCCAGTGCCCCCCCCCCAGTGTCGCCCCCCCCCAGTGTTCCTGTCCCAGTGCCCCCCCCCCCCCCCCACAGTGTTCCCAGGTTGTGTAAGTTAAACACATTCCTGCCAGTCAGCAAATGAACAGTTCTGACCCGGGTTCAACTCCACCATCTCTAAAGAAAAGTAAAACACAAAAAAACACAAAAATGCACAAAGCAGTGGAACTTAAACACACGGAAACACTGTTTGATGCTTATTTCACTTTGATAGTCATGCTATCAGATAAACAAATCTCTTTCATGAAACATTTGATCTAATCTCTGTAGGACGTGAACACTATGATCTCACTATAAGAATAAACAAACTGGATTAGATTTTTAACCCTAAGGGTATTGGTTCAATCCTGTTGTAGAACATTTATCCAAAAATACAGTAGTGAACTCTTCAGTCTGAGACATTTATAACTTAATTCAGAGGAAAGCGTGAGCAATCGGACTTTTAAGGTGCATTATGAGAGGCGTTCAAGTCAAACCGGGACTTTTGATTGTACAGAATAACAGAACAAAGTCCTGATAGTAAACACTCCTTTATGTCTCTCTATAATCTCCTGATACACTAATGCACTTCTCACAGTGTCTCACTAGAGCTCGGACACCATCAGGGTAGAAAGAACCAGCTGAGAGTCTCATCACTGTAAAGTTTTCTGTAAATGTCAATCAATGGTTTATGCCATCACAAGTCCCGGGTTGACTTGAACGACGCTCATGTTACATTCTGTTCAGAGCTGATCTGATGTCGCAGCCCTTCCCCCAGGCCCGAGATGTCTTTCATCTGACCACGGTTATAAAAAGTGGTTATGTGGTTTATACCATCGCTCCCGTTAATGTGACTTTTCACACGCGGTGTTTCTCCGTCGCGCAGTGAAGGTTCCTGCGTTTCATACCTTGTTGTGTAAAGAATAAATACAGTTTTAATGGTGTAAAAGTGTGGGTCATAATGTGTGTGTGTGTGTGTGTGTGTGTGTGTGTGTGTGCGTGCGTGCGTGCAGTGTAAGCTTAGCAGTTATGATTCTGTGTTAATGAAAAGATGGTTTTGGGTTCAAATCCCTCAATGGGAACACTCCTCAGATCCACTGTTAAAGCCTTTAGTGCAACTCTTAAACCCTTAGCTTTGTGCTCGGATTAGATTCTGTCTGGCTTAGATAACAGTGTGTGTGTGTGTGTGTGTGTGTAAATAATAACTTCTTGACCCCCGTGAGCCCTCAGCATAAGCCAACAGTACCATCTGTGCCCTGCTGCGCCGGTGCCTGCACTAAACCGTCTGGAGTTATCCAATTAGTGCCGATTCATTTGCTCTAAACATGTCTTAAGTAACAAAATATTATTTAAAAGTCAATAAAAATCTCCAAAAAGCCACAGCGAGAGGGGCGACGGAGCCGCGCCCCAGAACAGCAAGGGTTCAACTACAGCTAAATGGAGAATACACATTCACTTTCATTTAGCGCACAAACACACACACACACACACACACACACACACACACACACATATATATATATGAATAAAAAGTCAGTGTGTACGACATGAACTCCCAGGTGTGTTTGAAGACCTGCTGACGGATATTTCTGTCTGAAATACAAAAAAGAGTGAAAAAAAAAAACCGAGATGGAGAAAAGGAACGGAAAAAAGGCGGAGCGGAAACGAGGCTAAATATAGTCTGATGTGCGACATTCCAGAAGAGAATAATACTCTTTCCTGCAGCCTGAACACACACACACACACACACACACACACACACACACACACACCAGATGAAGTTAATGTTTAAACATGTTTTGTACAGTTAAAGCCTCCCTCCACCACAATAACCCCTCCCCCCCCCCCCATGCCCCCACCCGGTCTGTGTCGGGTCGGTTCCACTCCGGCTCCTCCGGAATCCGGCGCTCTGCAGCTGATAAGAGCCGAATTACAGAGAACAACAGCGAGCGTGTGATTCTTCACGTGGCCAGGCGCTGACCTTCAGAGAGACGGAGAGAGACAGGAGGAGGAACGATAGTAAAAGGGAAAGAAAGAAAACAGCAGGAGAGGAGAAAGAGAAACAATGCGATAGGAACATGCAGACCTTCAGGTCCACACCCCTTACAAAAACAAAACAAACCTCAGGACGATTTAGGCAACGGAACAGACGCAGAAAAACCCCACGGAGAACATCAGGAGAGCTGCTGCTGCTTCTAGAACTTTGGAAGCTGTACATTTTGGTGTTACACAGTTGTGTATGTTTAGTTTGGATTAAATTAGGGACAAAATCCTTAAACAGAGCCTGGCTGCTTACTTACTTACGCCTACGTACCCCAGTCACCACGAGCTAACTAGCTTAGCTAAAATGCTACAGGCTAACATTAATAGATACACTGATGCCTTTGATTTAACTCGACACCTCCTGCAGCCAGTTAAACTAGATACCAGTTAGCTGCTCGCTAAAGTGATGCGTAGCTACAGCTAGCGGTTTGACACCTGCGCATTGCAGCAGCCACTCAAATAGGTCACGCCCCTAATTATGAATAATTTCATGGCTTCATGTAATTAAGTGATGGGGTAGGCGTGGCTCAAACTGTTACTAGGTTACTGATCGGAAAACAGCAGCCGGTCGATCAGAAGTGAATCATAAAATAATCAGTTATCATAAAATAATACATTTAAAATAGTTATACAGAACAGTTTCAATCCCAATCGCAATGTAACATTGATTAGAGCTTCTAGTGCCTCTTTTCCACTGCACAGTACGGCACAGCACGGTTCAGTACAGCTCACTTCGGTTCGGCTCAGTTCGGCTCGGTTTGCGCTTCCACTGCAGTTTAGTAACGCTTTAGAGTGGGCGGGATTATTCACGTGTCGTTATAGTTGCGGCGCCTCTACTGCCGTGACGTCATCGTAAACGCGCCACAAGCAAACACACAACAATGGAGCATATCGACGGCATGGTGTTCTTCATTCTCGGCATGTGGATGTTTTTAACAGCGAGATGAAGGAGTTTGTTTCAAAAGAGGCTGATGGCAGCCAAAGAAAATTTTTGGTTAATACAAAAAGGTGCGTGCGATCCTTCTCCGGTCCGGCTGTTCTAAATATAGCGGTTTTTTTTGTGTCTCGTGTCGCAAGTTCGGTGACGCAGTAATGACGATTTTCTCCGGCCAATCAGTGACCAGCTGTGTTTACACGTCACGTTTTGGTAATGGTTCGGTGCGCTTGGAACCTCGGCTGAGGTGGTACTAAAAAAAGGACCAGGTACCAGGTACTGTTCCCAGTGGAAAACCCCCCAAAAGTGAGCTGTACTGAACCGTGCTGTGCTGCACTATGCAGTGGAAAAGCGCCATAAATGACCTGTTTACATGGACTCAGATCAGTGGCGTTAAACTCGCCCCAAAAATTGTCCAGAGGGACTGAAATCAGCTTTATGTCACTTTATTCAATTCTGTAAACTTTAGAGAATTAAACACCTGGTGAAGCCGTATTGTAAAAACAATAAATAAGAAGTAGAAATCACAGCTACACACACACACACACACACACACACACACACACACAGACACACAGATTATGATGAGAACTCACAGGACTGGGACTAAACTGCTGTGTGTCCATAAGAAAACCTGATGAGTTTATGAGACTCATCAGTAAAAAGTCTTCAGTTTGTTCGGGATCATAAACACTGGACTTTGGAGTGATGTGGGAAAAAGTCATGTGACCTGATGAGTCCAGATTGGTCCTATTCCAGAGTGATGGGCGTGTCAGGGTAAGAAGTGAAGGACATGAAGCGATGCTCCATCATGTATAGTGTCCACTGTACACGTCCTCTGGAGACAGTGTTATGATCTGGGGTTGATCAGGTGATCAGGTCGAGACTCAGTAACGTTATGGGGCAATAAAATGAAGTCAGCTGACCACCTGAATTAGAGCTTGTGACATTTTATTTCAAGTCAAACTGGGACAAAGTGTTTTCTTCATCCTTTATGGGCTGCATTTGGTATCTGGCAGCGTATTGGAGTTTAAAGCCTTAAACAATGAGGTCACCTTCATTTCATTGTTTAATCCTCAAACTCTGACCGCGCGCTCAGTCTCACACTACACACACACCTCATGTGTTAATCAGTATTTTAGCAGGACACATGAAATATCATTAGATCAACAAAATCCTGCAGCTTTTATTGTCTGATCTGATCTCTAATATAGCTGTTTATAATCAATTATATCATAAATAAACATCACAAATATAATCATTTAAATATTTCATTAATAATAATAATAATAATAATCATAATAATAATAATAATAATAACTTTCCTATAACAGCTATCACCTGTATCACAGTGTGTGTGTGTCGTTCAGTGTAACTTACTATTTTATTTGCTGCAATTACCTTAAGGGTGCCAATACATTAAGGGTTTGGAAACAACAACGTTTGAAACGTCAAAACTATGTGCTTGTTTCTTCATAACTGTTTCTTTTTAATTTCTTCAAACCTCAAACAAACTTATGTAGACGTATGAAAAGGCAAAATATTAAAAACACTGAATGAGGAGTTAATTTATCACAACACTGATCTAATCATTACAGTCGCGGTGCGTTAAGGTGCACCTTCCTTCCATCCTGCCAGTGATCTGAGGTGTGTGTGTGTGTGTGTGTGTGTGTGTGTGTGTGTGTGTGTGTTTATCGATGTACAACACTATTAACGCAAGTTACGGAGTTCCTTCCAGGGTAATTACTGTGTACTTGCTGCCAGTGTAGCACAACCATGACCTTTACTTTTAGAGACAGAGAGAGAGAGACAGAGAGAGAGAGAGACAGAGAGAGAGAGAGAGAGAGAGAGAGAAAAAAAGATACCAATGTTCAATAAATACTGAGACAGAGAGAGACAGGACGATGAGAATAAGAGCGAACGGGACGGACTGAGACGGACTGACTGTCCATCCTGCAGCAGAAAACTGAATTACACTGTCAGGGAAAATATGGTTTAGCAAAATTGAGAGACTCTGTGTGTGTGTGTGTGTGTGTGTGTGTGTGTATGACAGAGAGAGAGAGGAAGGAGCACAGGTCAGCAGGAAATGAAGAGATTTGCTGACGTGCTATTTTCAGTCCACACACACCTCATAAGGTACGAATACAGAAGACACTGTACTGAGTGTAAAGACAGAGAGGGTGAGTGTGTTCATCTCCAGAAAACATCTCCATCACTTACGTGCCATGGAGTATTAACCTACCGCAAAGGACATGCCAAGGTCACCTGAACACCAGGTCCTCATAAGGGTTTGTTCTCTGTGGTCACATGACTCTACAGCTCCACATTTACACTCGACTGACACGTTCACCCTCAGACGACACCGAGCCGAGGAAAGGTTGAAGCCGGAGCTCTAAAGGCTCCTACAGCAGCAGCAGCAGCAGCAGCAGCAGCTCTCGGGTAATCCTGGGAACTCTGCAGTCTTTAGAACCTAACCGCTGAGGTCTCACTGCACTCACATGCCACATGAGAGACACCACTGCACTCCAGCAAGAAGAAATAGAAATAATTTGACGTTTGGGAACACATGTGGGCTGTGAGGACGTTCCCTACCGATAATTACTTTATGTACTTTCACATTACTCATCACAATGGAAGAGGTCTGTTTTACTTTTCACAGGAATACTCGTCAGGTTTCAGTCAGTGAAGGTCAAATCCTGACGTAAGAACGTGTGTGTGTGTGTGTGTGTGTGTTTGCTCTCCCCATCCATCAGAGCATTCGCTAATTCTGTTATTAGACAGAGCAGAGAAGTTATCAGTGCTCACTGCGTGGATCTTGAGAAGAAGAAGAAGAAGGTGCATGTGGGGCTTCAGCCGCTCTGGGTTGGACTGGGTTCAGACAATCCTGGCTGATGGGAACTGGATAAACATAAAACAGGCTACAGTGTTACAGTGCAAAAACTTTCACAGCAGCGGTGGTTGTTTGGGTTATAAGGATTTATTCAGAAACACAGGGTGTGTTTTTTGGCTTTATGGAACTAAATCATGACGCAAACAAATTAGTTTTAAACATTATTGAAATACGTAATAAACCCTTGCTATATTTTACCCTGGCCACCGTGTACAGACCCCCGGGGCCATATGGCGATTTTCTTAAAGAATTTGGACATCTGCTATCAGACCTATTGGTTAACTCTGACAAAGTATTGATAGTAGGAGACTTTAACATTCATGTAGATGATGCTAACGACGCTTTAGCACTCACATTTATGGATTTATTAAATTCCTTTGGGGTTAAGCAAAATATAATTGGAGCAACTCACCGCTTTAATCATACGCTAGATTTAATTATATCCCATGGTATAGATGTCTCTAATATAGAGATCATACCTCAAAGTGATGATATCACAGATCATCACCTCCTGACATATACTCTACCCGTAGAACAGATTAGCTGTGTCTCCCCACGCTATCAATCTGTTAGAAATATGAATCCCACCACTAAAGACAGATTCACAAGTAATCTGCCGGATCTGTCCCAATTTCTTATTAGACCCCTAAATGCAGATGATCTAGATGAAGTGACTAGCAGCATGGGCACTATTTTTACCAGTACATTAGACACTGTTGCTCCCATCAGATTAAAAAAAGTCAGAGATAAAACATTGGCACCGTGGTACAACAGTCATACTCGCGCCCTAAAGAGAGCAACCCGTAACCTCGAGCGAAAATGGAGGAAAACTAAATTAGAAGTCTTTCGAATTGCATATAAAGACAGTATGTGCAGCTATAGACAGGCTCTAAAAACTGCTAGGACCGAGCATCTTAGCCAACTGATAGCAAGAAACCAAAACAATCCCAGGTTCTTATTTAGTACAGTGGCTCGCCTAACAAAACCTAAGATGCCCGCAGAGAGTATCCCATCACAGTTTAGAAGTGAAGACTTTATGGACTTCTTTAATGAAAAAATCAATAATATCAGGAAGAAAATAATGGAGGTTCAACCTCTAATAGTATCTCACGATCCAGTTCAGCCTATAGCTTCACATTTAGATTTTCACTGCTTTACAGGTATAGGACAGGAAGAGCTGTATAAACTCATCACCTCGGCTAAATCAACAACGTGCCTGTTAGACCCAATCCCAACCAGATTTTTAAAAGAAGTGATGCTTACGGTTGGAGAGCCACTCCTAAACATTATTAATTCTTCATTACATCTAGGTCACGTCCCTAAACCTTTCAAGTTAGCAGTTATTAAGCCGCTTCTTAAAAAATCTAATTTAGACGCGAATGAAATAAAAAATTACAGACCGATTTCAAACCTCCCGTTCATATCAAAAATACTAGAAAAAGTAGTATCAGCTCAAATTTGCACATTCTTGCAGGATAACAACATCCTTGAAGAATTTCAGTCAGGTTTCAGGCCCCATCATAGCACAGAAACTGCACTAGTTAAGATTACAAATGACTTGTTTTTAGCTTCAGACCAAGGCTGCATCTCATTGCTAGTCCTGCTTGATCTTAGTGCTGCATTCGACACTATAGATCATAATATTCTCATAGATCGCTTACAAAATTATATAGGTATTCAGGGACAGGCATTAAAATGGTTTAGATCTTACCTGTCTGATCGCTACCATTTTGTAGATCTAAATGGAGAACCGTCTGGTATAATGCCAGTGAAATATGGGGTCCCACAAGGGTCAGTTTTAGGACCTCTGTTGTTCTCAATATACATGCTTCCCTTGGGTAACATCATTAGAAGACATGGGATTAGTTTCCATTGTTATGCTGATGATACCCAATTATATATCTCAACTAAACCAGACGAAATACCTAAGCTGTCTAGATTAACTGAGTGTGTCCAGGACATAAAAGATTGGATGACCAATAACTTTCTTTTATTAAATTCAGATAAGACAGAGATATTACTTATTGGCCCAAAAACCAGCACACAACAGCTTTCACAATTCAGCTTGCGCTTAGAAGGATGTACTGTTATTACCAGCTCAGCAGTAAAAGATCTGGGAGTAATATTAGACAGTAACTTGTCTTTTGAAAATCACATTTCAAATATCACAAAAACAGCCTTTTTCCATCTTCGAAATATTGCTAAACTTAGGAACATCTTATCCGTATCTGATGCAGAAAAACTAGTTCATGCATTCATGACCTCCAGACTGGACTATTGTAATGCATTACTAGGTGGTTGTCCTGCATCCTCAATAAACAAGCTTCAGTTAATCCAAAATGCAGCTGCCAGGGTTCTCACTAGATCCAGAAAATATGATCATATAACCCCAATATTATCATCCCTGCACTGGCTACCTGTTCAGTTTAGAATAAATTACAAAATAGTATTACTTACATACAAGGCCTTAAATGGTTTTGCTCCCACATACCTAACCAGTCTTCTGATACGCTACAATCCACCACGCGCCTTAAGATCACAAAACTCCGGACTTCTGGTAGTTCCCAGAATTTCAAAATCTACAAAAGGGGGTAGGGCTTTTTCATATTTAGCTCCAAAGCTTTGGAATAGCCTTCCAGACAGTGTTCGGGGAGCAGACACGGTTTCTCAGTTCAAAAGTAGACTCAAGACGCATCTTTTTAATCTGGCATACACATAACTCATCCCAGTACTCATACTCCAGTACACCTATACCGAATGGCAACTACGCTAATTCTCCCCATCTGTTCTGTATTTCTCTACCCATCCCGAGGCATCGGGAGATTTTGCCAGCTTCAGTAGACAAAGGCCGACCCTGCGAGGTTCCTGAGGCATCCAGAGAAGGACCAGCTCCAGCTGGATTCAGCTTTATGATGGTTGGAGCTACACATGCTGCTCCTGTGCTTCCAGTGATCCAGACCTCATCTGCCCTCTGCACCTACTGACTCGTCCCTATGCTGAACTGGTCTTCATGTCAATTTAAATAATTTCTGTCATATTGAATTTTCACCTGCACAACACACAAGATGTTATATTTCTATCTGTTATCGCCCAAATGAGGATGGGTTCCCTGTTGAGTCTGGTTCCTCTCAAGGTTTCTTCCTATTGCCATCTCAGGGAGTTTTTCCTTGCCACCGTCGCCGTCACCCTTGGCTTGCTCATCAGAGAAATTTCATTCATTCGTCTCATTATTATCTGCACATTTTTCTCACACATCCACACTTCCAATTATTTTCTTTTCTATAATTATTATTATTATTTGTTTTTATTTATTTATTTTCTATTATAATTTTATTTATTTATTTATTATTTTATATATAATTATTCTATATACAGTTTTTTTTTTTTTTTTTTTGTTAAATTTCTTTAATTTTTGTGAAGCTGCTTTGAGACAATGACCATTGTTAAAAGCGCTATATAAATAAAATTGAATTGAATTGAATTGAATTATCCCTCGCTAAGGGCAATTAGCTTATTCATGGTGTTTTTAAGGTTCTATCTCCACTACTCTTATTAATGCCACTACACATTAACATGGATTATACACCAGTAAACTGAGGACAGGATCATCAGAACCCAAGTCCAGCCTGTCCGGTCCAAAACCATGGAACAGCCAATGGAAAGCAACCAGCAGAAAACAAACTTAACACTGCCTGTGACAGAACAGCACCAGAACACCACAGAGTCCAAACACCGACCCCGCCCATGAGGGGTACCCATGAGGACAAATCAATCAGATCCATGGAGGCTCCACCCCTCAACTCACAGAGCCCAAAGCCCCTCTGGCAATGTCCACAGCACCCCCTAC
Source organism: Channallabes apus (assembly GCA_030522415.1). Lineage (NCBI taxonomy): Eukaryota > Metazoa > Chordata > Actinopteri > Siluriformes > Clariidae > Channallabes > Channallabes apus. Next base: position 369,237 of record CM060118.1, on the reverse strand, counting down.
AGGCACAAGGGGAACCAACGCAATCCTACGGATAATGTTTAAGGCTAATTGGTGTACACAGAACTCTACAACTTAACAATTATCAAAGTTAAAGGTGACAAGCAACTTCTCAGACACGACAATAATTTAACTATTACCACAGCGCTGCTGAATTCTTGAATGTGATTGGTCGGAAGATGAGGATTTGTTCAGCTCTAACAGGAACGCAGACCAAATTCAATTCAAAATCACTGGTGTGTGTCGATGCGCTTATATCGGAATATGCTATCGTTTCTATAGTAACGGATTATTCACAGGGATTTGTATAGTTTAAAAGTTATAACACTGACAAAATACAGAATGTGTAATTTAACAAACTAAACCGTATTGGAGAATGATTCAGTGATTCAGTTTGTTTTCTGTTTATTGAAGGTGTTCGTGCCGGGCTTTTGTAAGGCAAGTTTATGTGAGAAAATATTCGGAACTGCAGAATTTGTGCTTTTTTTTTTTAGTAAATAAAGAGAGGTTGGTGAAGGGAACAACAGTTTACAGATGCTTCAGAACATTAACTGATAACAGTACCTAACTTCTTTTTAACACAATCAGACCTGCAGGGTTTTAACACCGCTCCCTCAGCAACTGGATCCGAGACTTCCTGACCGAGAGACCTCAGTCGCTCCACATCAGACGCAGCATCTCCAGCACTACCTCCCCTGATTAACGGAGTGCCCCAGGGCTGTGTGCTCAGTCCAGTGCTGTTCATTCACGACCGCACACAGCTCGAGTCTGACATGACCTTGCCATGTCTCATCCTCAAGAATGACGAGTCAGAGCGCACAGAGAAAAGATGAAGCAGACTGGTGCAGAGCCAAAAACTGCCTCTGAACCTAAACAAAACTAAAGAGGTGGTTGACTTCTGGAGAGAATCGGGACAATGCTCTCCACCAAACATCAACATCTTATCTGTACCAGAGCACCAAATTCCTCAGTGTGGTCCATTAACACCAACTTCATAGCCGAGGAAGCCCAGCAGCATCTCTACTTCCTGAGAAGGCAGAATGAAGCTCGTCTCCCACCCTCAGCTGAGATCATCATCAGGGTCTCTTTACCCTCTATCATGTTACATTACTGCATTTGGCAGATGCCCTTATGTAGAGCGACTTGCATTTATCTCATTACACATCTGAGCAGTGGAGGATTAAGGGCCTTGCTTAAGGGACCAGCAGGGTGGTGCTGGGGTTTGAACCTTGCCTATCACAGATGTTTGTGCCACGTGCTGCCTCCGCAAAGCCTCTAGAATTATGGATGAGTGCAAAGAAGATACTGGAAAAAGTACCGAAGTGTTCGGGCTCAGACTGTCAGACTTGCGTAATAGTTTCTTTCCTCAAAGCCATCAGACTCTCTAATCCCAGAACCTGGACTGACACCAAGCTGCTGGTACCAGAAGAGATAGAAAACACTTTTTGCGACATGAGTTACTGAATATGATCATTAAATATGAATAATAAACAACAAGGTGGTGGACACAGGAAATCCAAGTGATATCACACCGCCCAGTGGACGATGATTTTCCTGTAAGAGCACGCCCCTAAGGGTTACATATTTAATACAAACATATGATTATTTTTTTTATATCTAACTGCACAATGATCACTCGTAGGGGAGGATCCCGAAAACCGTCCGACATGCGCCAACAGAAATGTTTGTGGTTTTCTGGGCCGTGATGGTGTGTGTGGTCTGACCCGCAGGGGGTGGAGAGCGAAACATAGGGATTAGGGAGAGGCTGCGTGTATCACAGGTTTGCACTGGCAGCGGTTCATCAGGCAGGGGGGGGGGGGGGGCGGGATAGCAGGAGCGGGATGAAGCGTAGACCTGAAACGAGTGTAAAAAAAAAGAGGAAAAGGAAAGGAAGGAAAAAAATAAGCAGGGAGTGAGTAAAGAATAAGAGAGGGAAAGTGTGAGACAGAGAGAGAGAGAGACTGCAGTAGGCTCTCCTGCCAGATTAGAGTCTGACGTAGCATTATCACAGTGATGGAGAGAGAGAGAGAGAGAGAGAGAGAGAGAGAGGTGAAGGCAGAAAGCAGGTTTTATGGCTGGAACACGACAGTCCTTTTACTGCCACGCAGAGAAAGAAAGAAAGAGGAGAGGCGAGAGAGAACTGGCTTCACAGCGGGAGACTGCAGGGACTGGAGTGAAGAGAGAGAGAGAGAGAGAGAGAGAGAGAGAGAGAGGAAAAAGC
>CM060118.1:349519-364519 GCA_030522415.1 Channallabes apus | reverse complement strand
CTTAAATCTCTAATATTAGCATCTATATTGTGTTAGAAATATAGTTTAAATGCATTTTTAACAGCTTCCCTAGCAGATGGTGCAGGATGTTCGGTATTAATGACGTCTCGCTGTCCACAGTCACCGGATCCACTGGGTCAAAGTGTTGAAGAGAACTATTGATTTATGTATTATGACAGATTAAACCAATGTTATAGCAACATCTCCAGCCGGTTAAAAAAGAATACAGTAATCCATTCTTCAGCCATTAGATGTGTATCGCTTCCCTCCTGCCGAGATTGGACCCGGAACACAATGACACTTTAATCTCCAGCTTCGGATCTAATGGTGTCACCGAAAAGCAATATCGTCACCTTCGCTTCCGTCCGAGCTGATTTACGAGCGGTGCGGCCAAAACTCGAGTCATAACGTACACACGCGCACACAGACACACTACACGGAAGACACGCCCAGTTCTCTCCTTGTCAAGGTGAAAACGGACAAAAACAAATAAATACGCCCATCACGACCTGTGTGCCTATTGAGCGCGGACTATAAAGTAGGTAATGGGGGCTGGTGCAGCTAATGAGACTGTGGAGGTGAAGACGGTGCCCGCGTCAGGCACGCTCAGGAAATGAAGAGGCAAGACAGCACCATCCGCTCCACCCGGGAAAATAAGAGATGTGTGTGTGTGTGTGTGTGTGTGTGTGTGTGTGTGTGTGTGTGTGCCGATGATAAATAACCCCCGTACTGGTTCAGACTCCTCCAGGGACAGGTGGGGCTCGGTTTTCCGCTCCTCTGGGTTCCACAAACTCCGAAAAGGCTGCACACACACACACACACACACCGTCAGCAGGTCCTCTTTTTGAGATGCGACTGTCATCTTGTATTCCAAGGTGATGCCATTCTGGCCAGAAGGAGCGACTCCCCAATGTGTGATTTTGGGGAGGAAACTGGGTTTAAAAACGGCTTCTCGTTTAAGTGGAGAACCAAGAAATATTAGTGGTGACGGATCTGGACAGGTGATGTATGGCTCGGTTAGATAAACACAGGAATCCCGGGAGAGCGAGCTAAACTAGGAGATCGGCATCAACTTCCAACAATAAATCTGCCTTCGAGCGCGTCAGCAAATATGATCTCGGAGCGAATGTCAGACGCGGGTCAAATGCGAATAAACCCTTTTTGAAAATATTTCACACGATAAAGATAAAGTATCGCAATATTTATGTGCATCACATGTCTGAAAAATGTGCCTGTGATATTGGACTCGAAACCAAGAACAAGACAAATGTTTCAGACTGATCATATTTTCATGGCTTTTTTTTAAATGGAAATTTTAAACTCAAAGTTTAACTCAACGCTGAAATCATTCAAAAGCCATAAAGTGATATTAATGTAAGTAACGTTCGTTAGTTAGTTCATTAACTGCATAAATATAGACGAAGGAAAACCAGCGATTCTATGATCGCAGTGAAATGTCCTCTGTGTTGTCCTTTAGAGACAGTGTCTAAAGTCCGGTAGTGTCTAGCTGTCCAGCGTCTTTATTGTCTCTCACCAGGTTTAACAACGAGCGTCCGTGAAGTTACTACGGTACATCAGTCACATGGAGAAATCAGGGTCAGTCTTCACAATACTGGAGTAAATTTAGCATCTTTACGCTCCGCTAGAAGACGGTGTGGTGGTGAGGAAAAGTACTCATGACTCCACTACACTTGGAGTGAAGGTAAGCACATTTTCTGCCTCATTGGACAAACACTGTGGAATCATCAGATCCAGGGAGCGAATTACCTCCTCCTTCCTCCTTCCTCCTTCCTTTTATCTTCTATCTACAGATGTCGCCATTAAAAACCTGCGTTTCGAGAAAAGGGATCCCGTGACGTGCCGCGGCTTTGCGCGGCTGCGTGCGGGAAGCTGTGAACATGCCCTTCATTACCTGTAGGGGGCAGTCGTGTTTCAGTCTGAAGTATTGTGTGTCTACTGAAGCCGAAAATGTGTGCAAATTAAACTGCGCATGCGTGTTTGGAGTCGCTGTGTATCAGTCGGTTGGGAATCATCACGGAGGTACAACACGGTGTGGCTGGAGCTGGAGTTTGTCGTGTTCGAGGTAAGTTTGGCTTTCTTTTTTGGATGTGATTCTCGCTTTCATGACTCCCAATTAATGTTCATCTTAATCTCAGGACGTACAATTAGCAATTTCAGTTTTTAATAGTGTGGAGATTCACAAAACACCGTTTTCGTGTAAAAACCTGAACCTACGGAGCCCCCATGGGTCCTGTGGTAAATAAATAAATAAATAAAATAATAACGAACCGAGCGCGCGGATTAATACACCGAGATGTGTTTCTTACCCCCACCCCGAGTGAAAACGGCGTGTTCAGAGACAAAGCCTCGCCAGTTAGATGCCATTTCTGAACAAACTGAGTCGTGTGTGTTAAAGCATTAAATGGTAAAAGAGCACTAGCAATAAACGTTTTTTTTTCTGAAGCCGAACTTTATTAATGAGTTACGAGTAAAGAACCTGTACATATGTTCATACAGTATTGACAGCAGCTCTAATTTACTGCGGTAAAGCCAGCCGCGGTTCAGAAAAACACGGTCAAGCCAGCCGCGATTGATTTTAGTGCGCGCGCATATTACAGCGATTACGGTAGTTTCATGAACAACACAGAGAGAATGCCCCATATCTGAAAAATGCTGCAGTAAAATAGTTTCATATGTGGTGTGTATATAGTATGGGACGTCCTGAATAAGAACTGATCATTGTTTTTTTTTCTGTTTCAGTCTGAAGTATTGTGTGTCTACTGAAGCCGAAAATGTGTGCACATTAAACTGCGCATGCGTGTTTGGAGTCGCTGTGTGTGCCCGCGCTGTGTACAGTATCAGTCGGTTGGGGATCATCACGGAGGATCTCTTTGATGATTGCCTGGTAAAGCATTGTTTTCTTATTAATTATACAATTTATTAATACCTTGAATATAGTGTTTGTTGTATTGGACAGAAGCATATAAATGCAAATGAATATATAAATATGAGTAATTATTGAACGAATTTTCATGTTTGGACTAACCCTTTAAATACAAACTCAGCATTCATCATAGGATTTCCTGACACTGTAAAGCCATCTCATGCCATGTTTTACTGATGCAAGATTAGTGCTAAAGCAATTTAACCCAAGTTTAACAATATGAAGTATATGAAGTGATGGTCATTTTTTTATTATCATTTATTTTTATTATTATTTTTTTCTCAATGAAGTCAGCACAGGTTAAAGCAATTCAGATTTTTTTTGCTTCTCAAAATAAATGATTTATTTTCTTGTACATTTTATGCAGGGGGACAGACGAAGTGACACCTTCTTAAAATCCTTGTCCGTGCTGTTGAAGGGGAAGAACCGGTTGGTGTATCCATAATCCTTGAAGGAGAGGCTATTGTGTGTGTGTGTATGTATATATATGGAAATATAATTAATATTTTCGTGTTTAATTACAAAAAAAAAAACATTTTAATGGTTAGTGATTGTTGCAGACATTTACACTATTTTTGAGAACTATTAAGTTCTCCTTCAACGTGTCATAGCCGATAACTGCCCCTTTGAAGCCTTTGAATGGTGTTAAAAATACTTGCAAAACAAGTATTGCAGCCATACATTGGAGGGAACTTCTGAGGTGGTCAGTGATTGATGGCACGGTCGGTCGGAGGGGGTTGTGATCACACCTATAGATCTTTTGTTCTAGGCTATCGGTCAAATATCTCTCCACTTGGAAGCAAAAACATGCAAGGGATTTCAGCATCTCGACGCACATACTAAGCTGTTTATAAAGTAGACACTGTTTGTTTTTTCATTTTGTAATCTTTCCCGTGTTTACCGTGTACTGTACAATGTATATTCATTTTTTAATGAATTACTGTAAATAAACTACACATTCCGTTGATTTACCAGAAATGACTTTTCTGTTTTTTTGTGTGTGCTAAACTAAACTTCAGGGTCAAAGTAATAGCGATTTTATTTGAAAAGTATTATATATTTACAATGCTGATAAGTTCAAGCTTAGATTCATATATAAACTGCTTCAAAGTCTTTCCGTGACCGCTGAAATCCGACAGACGCAGGGCTCAAGGGAGGTGTGTCTGTGTGTGTGTGTGCGCGCGCGCGTGTGTATGTGTGTGTGTGCGGGTTAAGGGTGCGCTGCCCTCTCTTGCCCCTGCGTAGAGCCTACACACACACACACATCTATCTATCTATCTATTATATAAATACACATTTGGAATCTGCATCTACATTTTCTGTTACAAGTATAGAATTAGGTTCAGCTGAGACTCATGATCAATGGTGTTAGGGTACTTATGTAGTGATAATTAGTTTCAGCCAGATCATTAAAACTAACAATGGACTATGACACTCTTGAGAGGGGATATGAAGGTGTTATTCATTTATTTATTCTCTACAAGGGTGCGAACAACACTACAGACCAAACTATAACTCTCTCTTACTACTATAACAATTCTAGATATAAACAAACAAAATACAGCTTTTTTTCCTCAGAGGTAAACGGAAAAGTGAAGTTGTTCAGCTGTCACTGCAGCTTCTTCAAAGTCTTCCCACTCCGTGACCACTGAAATCCGACACGACACCACGTTAGGCTACGTCTTGACTCATTTGTATACCGACGGTGATTGGATGTTTCCCGAGGGCTCAGGGGAGTGTGTGTGTGTCTGTGTGTGTGTGTGTCTGTGTGTGTGTGTCTATGTGTGTGTGTCTGTGTGTGTGTGTCTATGTGTGTGCGTCTATGTGTGTGTGTCTGTGTGTGTGTGTGTCTATGTGTGTGCGTCTATGTGTGTGTGTCTGTGTGTGTGTGTCTATGTGTGTGCGTGCGCGCTCTAAATATAAACAAACAAAATGCAGCTTTTTTTTCAGAGGTAAACGGAAAAGTGAAGATGTTCAGTGTCACTATGCAGATGTTACACTCAGTGGAGTTACCGAAATCATTGGTTTAGTCCTCATTGAGCTTTTGTTCCTCTTATGTGAGCATAAACAGTGAAACATTCCACAGATTTATAATACACCGCGGCCAAGTGAACCACGTTCCCGTCGAACGAAACGAGGCATAATCGTGGTGTTTGCTTCGCTTATGACACATCATAGTTTATTACCTGCTGTGGTAGATCTGAATATTTATTCAAACACAATAATAAAGCTTTATATCCTCAGGAGGGCTCAGTACATTGTTTTAGCGATAGTTTCACGGAAGCGAGTTCAGAACTAATCTAACCAAACCAAAAAAAAAATAGCTGGATAGTTTTGTTCTTCAGAAAAGATATCTGAAGTCACAGAGAGATCCTGCTCTGTAGAAGCTGCCTCAGTCTATTTGTGCAATTACTCCATCCCGCCCTTATCAATGATAGTATAGTAATGATGTCGCTGTTGATTATCTGTTCTTGTGCTTTTGAAAAATAAATATTTTTTTCTAAGAACATGTAATAGGATGGTGTTTATTGCATATATGTATGTTTTTTGTAATAGGCAAGTATATCAAAATAATTTAACTGTTTAATAGACATGGGTGTTTTTTTTACAGATTCACTGTAAAACATGAAAATAATAATAACCTATTTGTGAGGTAGAATTAACCCAACATTCCAGTTAAAATGAACCAACAAACCCCAAACATATGGGTAGAACATTTGAACCATTTATGTGGTAGAATTAACCCAGCATTATAGTTAAATATGACCTAGCATTTGGATTGAATATTTAACCCATCTTGCTGGGTTAAATTAACCCAGCATTTAGTTAGTCCTATATTTACCCAGCAGCTGGGTTAAAAACAACCCTAAAAAATGTGTATATATATATATATATATATATATATATATATATATATATATATATACACACAGACATGCGTGTGTCATTTTAATTCAAATGAACATTTTAATCTGTGCATGGGCGTCAACTCGCACGTTCTGTAATGTTCCATTGTCTTTTAGAGCCCATTACTAAAGCAGGTTACTAAAACCTGGCTTACTACCTATAAAAAATATTTCAATTTAACTCATGGGTCTCAATCACAGATGACACGACAAATTATATACTCTGAAACGTTCATTTGAACATTTAAAATGTTAATACAAAAATACAAAAACATGAATACTAATGTTATCATGGTGTAAATTATTAACATTAGGTTAGGTCCTGCCCTTAATTAATTCATATTATAATTACTTTTACATAGTATAGTTACTGGACTGACATTACCAAAACTAGCTATTTGATTTAGCCTTTCTAAAATCAACCCATATATCATTTATAATCAGAAAACATAAAACATATTATGATCTGTTCAACAGCCCATCTGTTTTAATTTAGTTTGTATTTTTTATTATTCATAAGACAACCTTTCAGTTTTGTAAATATTTTAGTTATAGTGTGTTAAGTCTTACTTTAGGTTAAACGTTTTTGAGAATTTGACCATCCAGCTTAGATAAATGTTATGTCATTGATAAAATCTGGATTAAGGATATTTTATTATATAATTATATATATATATATATATATATATATATTTATTTTTTAGTTTCCCCCTGAGGGATTGCCACCTTATTGTGGTCAGGGGGTTTGCGTGCCTCAACACAATTGTTGTCTGGTCTAGAACACCGTGTTGTCTGGTCTAGAACGGCGCTGCCTCTGACCGTCTTTTGTCTTGTAAATGAGTATTCACTCACCTTCCAATCCCCCCAGCGCACACACTCTGTTTGTACTGTAAACTGTACTGTAACTGTGTTTGCTAGGGCACTTGGTTATACACAGTACTTTAATGTATGGAACACTTACTTAACTTACTGGTTTGGTTTAAATATCGCTTATTACCTTATTCAACAAAATAAATTCATTATTAACGTATTGAAGTATTTTAGTTAAGGACAAAAACTGTGCTTGTGTTTAGAACTGCTGAACAGCCGAAAACACACACGCACCCATCCCCCCCGCCAAAAACACACACACACACACACACAGAGCAATTAACACCAGGAGTGGAAGGTGAGAAACCTTGTCGTTGCTCTTTTGGAGTTCTTAAAACCCAAAACATTTATTTATACTGAGAAAAAATTATTATGGGTCACAATCACAAATACATATAATCAAGTGTTTAACTGGTTTCATTTGTTTCTATGATCAATAATTATTATTATTTTCAGCCCAACTCTTTGACTATTTAAAACAAAGTTGTGTCCCATTTTTTGCCCATTGAAGTTGTTGGTTCAACTAAACAATTTTTAAATACCCAAACAATCCCCCAAAATTAAAACACGCAAAACATGACTTTAACAATTCAATTTATTCTTCCAAAACTAGTCAAAGTTAAAACAGTAATTTATATAAAACAGATGAATACATCTTGTCTTTTTGCTTAAAGTTCATTAAACAACCCGGATACACCAGCTGCTTATAAGTCTCTATCTATAGTCCTTTTACATTAAAATAAAAAATTTTCAAATATCAAAACTATTACATATTTGTTATTAATAATGTTATTACTTAACAGTTTAAGTCTTTGTTTCTCCCAAAGTACTGTATCAGACATTTTGCAGTTCTATGTTCAGAATATACAGTAGACCTGATCAAACATCATTCTAAAGCTGTCGGACTGTGACGTCATCGCTACCGCAGATCAGTTCATCAACTTGTAATATATACATTTTAGGAATATATTAACATGTGCAGACATTTAAGGGTGCGCTGCCCTCTCTTGCCCCTGCGTAGAGCCTACACACACACACACACACACACACACACACATCTATCTATCTATTATATAAATACACATTTGGAATCTGCATCTACATTTTCTGTTACAAGTATAGAATTAGGTTCAGCTGAGACTCATGATCAATGGTGTTAGGGTACTTATGTAGTGATAATTAGTTTCAGCCAGATCATTAAAACTAACAATGGACTATGACACTCTTGAGAGGGGATATGAAGGTGTTATTCATTTATTTATTCTCTACAAGGGTGCGAACAACAGTACAGACAAAACTATAACTCTCTCTTACTACTATAACAATTCTAGATATAAACAAACAAAATACAGCTTTTTTTCCTCAGAGGTAAACGGAAAAGTGAAGTTGTTCAGCTGTCACTGCAGCTTCTTCAAAGTCTTCCCACTCCGTGACCACTGAAATCCGACACGACACCACGTTAGGCTACGTCTTGACTCATTTGTATACCGACGGTGATTGGATGTTTCCCGAGGGCTCAGGGGAGTGTGTGTGTGTCTGTGTGTGTGTGTGTGTGTGTGTGTCTGTGTGTGTGTGTCTATGTGTGTGCGTCTATGTGTGTGTGTCTGTGTGTGTGTGTCTATGTGTGTGCGTGCGCGCTCTAAATATAAACAAACAAAATGCAGCTTTTTTTTCAGAGGTAAACGGAAAAGTGAAGATGTTCAGTGTCACTATGCAGATGTTACACTCAGTGGAGTTACCGAAATCATTGGTTTAGTCCTCATTGAGCTTTTGTTCCTCTTATGTGAGCATAAACAGTGAAACATTCCACAGATTTATAATACACCGCGGCCAAGTGAACCACGTTCCCGTCGAACGAAACGAGGCATAATCGTGGTGTTTGCTTCGGTTATGACACATCATAGTTTATTACCTGCTGTGGTAGATCTGAATATTTATTCAAACACAATAATAAAGCTTTATATCCTCAGGAGGGCTCAGTACATTGTTTTAGCGATAGTTTCACGGAAGCGAGTTCAGAACTAATCTAACCAAACCAAAAAAAAAAAAACATCCGAAGCTTCAAATAGAATGAACGAACTAATGAAATTGATATATATGTAATTGATATACTGTATATACAGACGTGTGTGTGTCATTTTAATTCAAATGAACATTTTAATGCTTTCTGATACACTTATCAACTTATCCACATAAACTTATCAACACATACTCTCCGTGCACGCACATACAATCTCTAAAAAAGTAAAATTAATAACATACATATACAAATAAACAAAAATATAAACGTCTATGTATATTGAAGTTTACGGTGAACGCAGAGTCGGGTAAGCACATGTGATGACGCGCGCGCCCTCACCTCTTGTTACGACTGCCTATTTGGCCAAAAAATAATTGAACGATATGCCTGGTCCTGGAGAGAGACAATAAATATATATATTTTTTTATACATTTATTGCATTGTTTGTTGTTTACAGTCAAGCCATCAACATACAATAAAATGTAAACATGAGATCTAAACTAAAAACTGTGCTCCCTGTGCTGCTGCTGGCAATATCATCTCTTTGTTCTGCTGTCTCCGGCTCCCTCCCTGGTCCTGAACCGTACCACCATACATACCAGATCAAGAACTTGAAGATGAAGATTATATCTCTGGTCTTCTCTCTGACGGGTTCCTCCCTAGTTTCTGATGATCTCAGTTAGTTTGTAGTGTTGCTTGTCCAAGGAAACCAGTAATCTTGCTTGAAGTGGAGCAGATATAATTCTCAGAAACTCATTACTGATCTTTAAAAAAAAAAAAAAAAGGTAAAAACAAAAATTGGACTGGCTCAAGTTCTTATGTTAGCAAATCTTAATTACAGTGTGTATAAAGTATAGAAAGCAGTACACTACAAACAGCACTCACTCCAAATTTGCTTGTTCTATGTTTACGTCACTTTCCTATTAATTTTTACATCGTTAACCAACGGTACTTAAATATAATTATTTTCTTCGGCGCCGCTGACTTACTGTATAAACTCCGGTGTTTTTGAAAATCACCACGTTAGTTAGCTAATGCTAATGCAGGTAATATAGGTGGTTTTAGCTACAGTAGCAAACACGGACACAAAACTCAATCTACAAAGTAGTTGTTCCTGACATAAATCATGAATTTGCTCATAGAAGAGATACATTTAACATAGAAATGACATGAGTTTGCTTTCTTACCTGGTTTAAATGAGTTTTCTTTGAGAATCTCCACCCGCATGTGATTCAGTCCGTGAAAATGCTGCGTCATGAGGTCATGAGACACGGTTTGAAGCAGAAATGTCCTTTGTGAATGGATTAGATTTAAGTTTAATCAGGGGCTTTAACTAACAGTAACTGAAATACAGGTTCTGATATCCTTCCTTACTTGTTTCAACGTCATGCTCCGGTTTGAGGCGGAAATAAAATTATACCGGCAAAACTATGGTCTAAAGACTGCGCATGCGCAAATCACACTCAACCTAATAAGAGTACCTTGATCAAAATGAAATATTTCACTTTGGTTTCCTGCTGTAAACAGCATTATACTAAAAAAAAAAAAAAAAAAAAGATTCACCCATAAGCATAAATTAGACACTTCAGTTAAAAAGAGCAAATTATTTTTTTTACTAATGGAATGAGAAAAAAAAACACATTAAACTAGGTTTACTTTTTTCAGTGGATCCCTCAATAATTTCTGTCTCCTTTGCCTGTGTTTGATAATGTGAAGCACATATACACTCATTCATCATGAAAGATCTATTATAAAACAAAATAAAATTCATGTTCGCTTCAGCACTGTTCATCCGCGTCCTTACATTCATTGTTGTACTTGGTCCGGCTTTTAGATAAAGTCCTTCCATGCGCCATCTGGCGGATATTCAGTGAAGCGCAACACATTTATTTAAAATTCCCGAATGTTGCCTCCGGCAAGACCCGGCACGCCGCGCGCTAAATTGCGGCATCCCGCGGGAAAACACGCAGGGTTTTAAGGGCGACATCTGTATCAAAAAAAGAAATCATGGCTAAAAGCAGAGAACCAACGTCCAGTCCATGTCCTCAGTCCGTGTTACACGTCCCCCCTCCTCGGTGTACGGAGGTCCTGAGGTCTGTAGTGATCACGGTGCGGCTCAGCTCAACGTAAGTGTTGTGTGTACAGACGGCAGGTGAAGACATGTAACATTGACACATCCAGTCATTTCCAACTTACACATTTACATTAAAATCACTTCTCATCAGTCACTAGTGAAGATTCGACAGAGTCTGGAGATAATAACACTCGAGCAGCACCGTGAACAGATGTCAGAGCTAACCCTAACCCAAACCCTAACCCAAACCCTAACCCTAACCCAAACCCTAACCCTAACCCTAACCCAAAACAGGACTTTTGATTGTACAGAATAACAGAACTCAGTCCTGAGAGTAAACTCCGCCTTTAAGTCTCTCTATAATCCGCTGATACACTAATGCACTTCGCACAGCGTCTCACTAGAGCTCGGACACCATCAGGGTAGAAAGTTCTCTCAGTACACAGGAGACGTGATCGGACTGTCTGATTCACGTCTGAAACGCCGGCCTCCCAGGAACTCCTGTAATGTTCTAAACATGTGTAAATGTTCTGGAGTGAGGTCAGGACTGTACAGGGGGGCGGGGCAATAACTCCCAGCTGTGTTCCTGTAATGCGCGAGTGGTGGTTTGGCATTTTCTTGAATAATTTTTTCACCAAAACTGCCATGTGCTCCAAGCCTTACAGGAACAGGAACCTGTAGACCACATTTAAAATCCAGCCAGTGATTATCCCTTTAATTTGTACTTGCTCTTCAGCGTGCACTTTGGCGTCGCTCCATCCATGTGGCGTGAACTTGCTCAGGCTGAGCTACATTTGCTCATTTGGCTGAGACTTTTTATCCAAAGCAACCTGCAACAGAGACAGGATAAAAGAGGAACAGCAGAGGGTTACGGATCTCACTCGAGCACCCAACCAGGGCGACTCGACAGCGATAAGTAGCCCGATGCTTTAACCGCTGTGTCACCAGATGTTCGGAGGAGCCGAGAAATCAAGGAATCCTGGAGTAAAGCAAGGCAGCGATGTGAAATCAGGGAAGAAGAAATAGTTTTCTAAATTATGACATGAGACGAGTGCTAGCGCCAGCTCGCCTCATATGTCTACATCTGTACTGATGTTCAGTTTCTGAGGCTTAAAGGGACTCGAGTGAGTTAAGGCTCTTTCTCCAGATTACACAGGAAGTCCAGTGGCACCGGTGTGTCTCCAGCACCTCCTCCATACCCACCTCCACCAGTCCTGAGATTCTCACTCACAGGTTACAGTGTCGGATTCAAACTGGAAATGAACTGATTTCAAGAACTTTAATTGAAAGTATACACAAAGATTTTTATACTTCAATCAAAGTATAAAACATGGACTATTAAAGAACCTTTACAATTTCTCCAAAACAGCACAAGGTTACAGAACTTCATGTAAGTAGACAATCTCAGGGAGGGTGAGACCTTTACGTGGTTCTACATGTGATCAGACAGAACAATCACCTGTTTAATATCGTGTGGGTCCCTCATGTGTCCCCAAAACATCTCTGAACCCTCAAGGTCTCCACCAGACGTCTGAAGGTTTACTGTGTTACCTGGTCGAGCTTCATGGGTCAGACACCACGGCACCACAGCCACAGAGAGGCCACAAAGGGAACCTACACATTACTGGGTTACTGCACAATAATGTTACGGCTGATCGGTGTATAAATGTATATTTATTAAATTAATCAACCAGACGTTCTACAGTTATGAACAAGCTTTAAAACAAAACCCCCGACGGTTCCTCCACGTCAGCACTGCTAGTGTTCTTATGAGTTCAGGTTTCTTCATTAGCACGTTGTGTTCAGCTCTGCTTTGAGTGACACGGCAGACTGCGAGTCGCAGGATTCTCTTAGAATATGGAAACGGACCAACAGTGTATCTGAGCCTCGCGTTTGAGCTGCTTTGGGTTTCTAGTGGATTCTGTGGCAAATTTCAACAAATTTATTGTCTAAAAACGAGCAGAAACCAGCAAACGGGAAAGTCCAGAAAGTCCATTTTCTCACATGTTTGTGTTTAATGTAAATTATCATAACCAGTAAAACAGTGACAGAACAACCCAAGTGCTGCTGATTCTCTATTTACTCTCTGTTTTTTTTTCCTTACTGTGTAACTCACTCGTATTACCTTCATATTGTACCAACAACTGGAGGAAAGGAAGGAGGACCTGCTGAACCCTGGAGGACCTTCGACCTGGAGGACCTTCGACCTGAGCAATCAGACCACATCCGCTACGTCCACATCATCAGACTGAAAAGACTCGACTCGGATTCTTTGTCCAACACAGACTGTTTTTGGAAAATGTGACTCTGTGCCTCTGTCCATGACCTGTGACATCATCAGTCAGCGCGGCAGTGTGGGATTCCATAGTAACACACACACACACACACACACACACACACACACACGGCCGACTTGTCCTGCAGAGCGAAACCCCGCACAGCTTCCTGATAACATCACATCCACTGAGAGAAACGAACAAATACTACGTGTTTTATCCCAGATAACATCAGCAAAGTTGTAGTGATGTGAGAATGTGTACCGTCTAGGACATGTCTACACTAGGGCAGATAAAAGGTCACGTGTAATTACGAATATGAACCGCCATGACGTGCAAATCCGATCTGATGGAGAAATGGTACAGGAACGATACGACTTTCTAAATCTATTCACCTTTTAAACAGACATTGAGTGAAATGTCGTACATGACGGCGGCCCTTTTGTTCTTTTCCTTATCATGGATTCGCATCGAGTGTGTGATCTTCCAGTAGATACGGTTCATCATTCATCTCACACACACTCAGGTCATGGATACGCTGCAGAAATATAAAATCTCATCACAGCACGGGGTTTATCTCTGTACACTTACTCTCTATCTATCATTTTTTTTCTTCTTTCTGCTCTTTTCATGTCTAATCCCGCCCGGGCCGTGTCCAGCATCCCTCCGTCTCCCCGCTGGACCGTCGCGTGTCATGGAGGAGCGCCGTTTCTCTTTCTTTCTCTGTTCACCTCTTGTGTTATCATCATCCCCCTCTGGATGTCTATCTCACTCCCTCTCCAACGTTTATCAGTGTGTTCCAGCCTGACACACACACACACACACACACACACACAGCGTAGGTCAACAAAGAGCTCCAACCGGCCAGGGACGAGCCGCTGGGCTGAAATGGACTATTTCAATTTATTAGGGGTTAAAGACGCGAATGTCTGCGTCTCTGCAGGTGAAGGAGACGTCTGAGAGGGGGTCTGGAAGATCCATTCTCATGACAGACGGCTATCAGCCAGAATAACAGCCAGCAAAGAGACCGAGGCGAGGCGAGGCGAGGCGAGGCGAGGCGAGGCTGTGTACTCACGTTTTATTTCAGACGTTTCTCATATTGTTTAGGACTCGAGTATAAAATCAACACCTTCAGCTCATCTCTATACAGGAAGATTCACGAGATGAACTCGAGCACATCAGGCGTAACACACTGAGGAAAAAACAGCATCTATTTACATATGTGAAAAAGTAAATACACCATGAAGAATAAGGTGAAGGACATGAGGAGACGTTTCTCTACATCATCACACGACGCTCTCGCCGGTCCAGGAGATACTGTGTGTTATAAAAGGGGAACAGGAGAGATTCAACATTCAGACGCTGACTTTCAGTACGTAAATATAATAAGGCTTCACCCGCGAGATCCGTCCGTGTATATAAACGCGTGTTTACGACGTGATGGAGATGATGATACGCTGCTTCATTTCTAATGTCAATCAAATGAAATTGAGTGCAGTGAAGAAAAAAACTGATTAAATATTAAGACATTCATACAGTGTTCGACAGACAGAAGAGAGAGAAGGGAGGGATAAAGAGAGAGAGATGGACAGACAGAGAGAGAGAGAAGGAGGGATAAAGAGAGAGAGATGGACAGAGTGCTCACTTCCACTAAGACACACAAAAGGTGAGACGGTGGGAGACACAGGCTGATCCACATGGAGGACGGATTTATTTATTTTTTCACTATCCTGCTCTCGCCCTCCCTGTCGCCTTGACCGCTTCTCTCCTCTCTCTAACACCACACAATGCACACCACACACACCACCACCTTCTTTATTACTATAATCCCCCCGCCTTTCCCCTCGTCTCCATGTCTCCCTTTGTCTCTCTGTTTAACTCGCTTCTTTTATTTGTCTCTGTATTTCTGC
>CM060118.1:347978-349319 GCA_030522415.1 Channallabes apus | reverse complement strand
ACACATACACACACACACACACACACACACACACACACACACACACAGGGGTGGGGGGGGGTGCTGGGGTACGAGGAGCCAAATTGAAAGTTAGTGTGTAAAGTGAATTATCGCTGGCTCCGTTAAGCCTCACTGGCTGGGAGGTGTGTGTGTGTGTGTGTGTGTGTGTGTGTGTGTGTGTGTGTGTGTGTGTGTGTGTGTGTGTGAGTCAAGAGGGTTAGGAAATTCTAAAGAAGCTGTATACTGGAGAAACCCACGCAAAGATGCACTACACACACACACACACACACACACACACACACCTGTTACACTATAATTCTACACACACAAAGTACACACTTGCCTTTTAAAGAAGAGTTGATTATTTTATGGAAAGATGCACAAATATTGGCGCCCCTCTACACCTTTAGGAACAGATGATTAAAGATTAAAGAACGCTGCCGTGTGTTTAACCGCCTGATGGTAGAAACGTTCATGACTCATGATAACGTCCTGTTTCACTGGAGTATAAATATGTCTTTATTCTGCAACATGGGAAAGATTAGAGAATCCAGTAATGAAGTGTGTTGATCGGTTCCTAATCCACAGAGTCGTCACTAAACACAAAGACAAATTAATCTAATTAAACACTTTTAATAACCTTTTATTTTTTTTCCACCTTTAGCAAAGGGTGCTAATATTTCTGGCTCTGCCTGTGTATGGTATGTGGAGTAACGTGATAAACAGTCAGCCTGTGTATTGCAGCGTTTCAGTAAACAGAGGACAGTGTAAAGTCTCTGTGCAGGACGACGTCTCTTCACACAAACCCAGAGGTGGAAGATAAAAGCGCGCGGCCTGGTCGAGGCGTCCTTATCACTGCGCGAGGACAATAGGTCCCCTCTGATATGTCCCCTCTGATAGGTCCCCTCTGGTGCGCCCGATAGCAGCGGCGGCTTCCACCAAACGCGTCCCTCCAGTGATAAAGTGCGCTAACAATAACGAGGCGTGTACAGTACCGCCGTGTGGGACTGGAGCAGCTGCGGAAACAAAAACTAGCTAGCATGACTGTTTCCTGTCTGTTACATCAGCGCTGACGGACTGTGTGTGTGTGTGTGTGTGTGTGTGAGGATGAAGAGCTCTGTGAGTAACTGGGCTGATGGACTGTGTGTGTGTGTGTGTGTTAGGGCTGCAAAAAATATCGTTATCGTGATAATGGTATACGCGATATCCGTATCACAAAGAGTTGCGATAAATACTTTATGTGCCAAGCATTTGTGTGTCCAAATTTGACCAATCAGATGGACCCTTACTATGTTTATACCTGCTTATATATATATATATACAGTATAATTTATATCTTTA
>CM060118.1:317978-342978 GCA_030522415.1 Channallabes apus | reverse complement strand
TGCGCTGGTGTTTATCTGCACTGGTGTTTATCTGCGCTGGTCTTTTATCTGCGCTGGTGTTTAACTGCGCTGGTGTTTATCTGCGCTGGTGTTTATCTGCGCTGGTATTTTATCTGCGCTGGTGTTTATCTGCGCTGGTCTTTTATCTGCGCTGGTGTTTAACTGCGCTGGTGTTTATCTGCGCTGGTCTTTATCTGCGCTGGTGTTTATCTGCGCTGGTCTTTATCTGTGCTGGTGTTTAACTGCGCTGGTCTTTTATCTGCGCTGGTGTTTATCTGCGCTGGTGTTTAACTGCGCTGGTCTTTATCTGCGCTGGTGTTTATCTGAGCTGGTCGTTTATCTGCGCTGGTGTTTATCTGCGCTGGTGTTTATCTGAGCTGGTTTTTTATCTGCGCTGGTGTTTAACTGCGCTGGTGTTATCTGCGCTGGTCTTTATCTGCGCTGGTCTTTTATCTGCGCTGGTCTTTATCTGCGCTGGTGTTTAAGTGCGCTGGTCTTTATCTGCGCTGGTCTTTATCTGCGCTGGTGTTTAACTGCGCTGGTCTTTTATCTGCGCTGGTGTTTATCTGCGCTGGTGTTTAACTGCGCTGGTCTTTTATCTGCGCTGGTGTTTAACTGCGCTGGTGTTTATCTGCGCTGGTGTTTATCTGCGCTGGTCTTTTATCTGCGCTGGTCTTTATCTGAGCTGGTCTTTATCTGAGCTGGTCTTTATCTGCGCTGGTGTTTATCTGCGCTGGTCTTTTATCTGCGCTGGTCTTTATCTTCGCAGGTGCTTATCTGCGCTGGTATTTAACTGCGCTGGTCTTTATCTGAGCTGGGGTTCATCTGCGCTGGTGTTTTATATGCGCTGGTGTTTAACTGCGCTGGTCTTTATCTGAGCTGGTCTTTATCTGCGCTGGTGTTTAACTGCGCTGGTCTTTATCTGCGCTGGTGTTTATCTGAGCTGGTCGTTTATCTGCGCTGGTGTTTATCTGCGCTGGTGTTTAACTGCGCTGGTGTTATCTGCGCTGGTCTTTATCTGCGCTGGTCTTTTATCTGCGCTGGTCTTTATCTGCGCTGGTGTTTAAGTGCGCTGGTCTTTATCTGCGCTGGTCTTTATCTGCGCTGGTGTTTAACTGCGCTGGTCTTTTATCTGCGCTGGTGTTTATCTGCGCTGGTGTTTAACTGCGCTGGTCTTTTATCTGCGCTGGTGTTTAACTGCGCTGGTGTTTATCTGCGCTGGTGTTTATCTGCGCTGGTCTTTTATCTGCGCTGGTCTTTATCTGAGCTGGTCTTTATCTGAGCTGGTCTTTATCTGCGCTGGTGTTTATCTGCGCTGGTCTTTTATCTGCGCTGGTCTTTATCTGCGCTGGTCTTTATCTTCGCAGGTGCTTATCTGCGCTGGTGTTTAACTGCGCTGGTCTTTATCTGAGCTGGGGTTCATCTGCGCTGGTGTTTTATATGCGCTGGTGTTTAACTGCGCTGGTCTTTATCTGAGCTGGTCTTTATCTGCGCTGGTGTTTTATCTGCGCTGGTCTTTATCTGCGCTGGTGTTTATCTGCGCTGGTGTTTATCTGCGCTTGTGTTTATCTGCGCTGGCATTTTATCTGCGCTGGTGTTTCTCTGCGCTGGTGTTTATCTGCGCTGGTCTTTTATCTGCGCTGGTGTTTAACTGCGCTGGTGTTTATCTGCGCTGGTGTTTAACTGCGCTGGTATTTTATCTGCGCTGGTGTTTATCTGCGCTGGTCTTTATCTGCGCTGGTGTTTAACTGCGCTGGTGTTTATCTGCGCTGGTCTTTTATCTGCGCTGGTCTTTATCTGAGCTGGTGTTTATCTGTGCTGGTCTTTATCTGAGCTGGTGTTTAACTGCGCTGGTCTTTTATCTGCGCTGGTGTTTATCTGCGCTGGTGTTTAACTGCGCTGGTGTTTATCTGCGCTGGTGTTTATCTGCGCTGGTCTTTTATCTGAGCTGGTCTTTATCTGAGCTGGTCTTTATCTGCGCTGGTGTTTATCTGCGCTGGTCTTTTATCTGCGCTGGTCTTTATCTGCGCTGGTCTTTATCTTCGCAGGTGCTTATCTGCGCTGGTGTTTAACTGCGCTGGTCTTTATCTGAGCTGGGGTTCATCTGCGCTGGTGTTTTATATGCGCTGGTGTTTAACTGCGCTGGCCTTTATCTGAGCTGGTCTTTATCTGCGCTGGTCTTTTATCTGCGCTGGTCTTTATCTGCGCTGGTCTTTATCTGCGCAGGTGCTTATCTTCGCTGGTGTTTAACTGCGCTGGTGTTTAACTGCGCTGGTCTTTATCTGAGCTGGGGTTCATCTGCGCTGGTGTTTTATATGCGCTGGTGTTTAACTGCGCTGGTCTTTATCTGCGCTGGTCTTTATCTGCGCTGGCCTTTATCTGCGCTGGTCTTTTATCTGCGCTGGTGTTTAACTGCGCTGGTGTTTATCTGCGCTGGTCTTTATCTGCGCTGGTGTTTATCTGCGCTGGTGTTTAACTGCGCTGGTCTTTATCTGCGCTGGTGTTTATCTGCGCTGGTGTTTAACTGCGCTGGTGTTTATCTGCGCTGGTGTTTAACTGCGCTGGTCTTTATCTGCGCTGGTCTTTATCTGAGCTGGTCGTTTATCTGCGCTGGTGTTTATCTGCGCTGGTGTTTATCTGAGCTGGTCTTTAACTGCGCTGGTGTTTATCTGAGCTCGTTTTTTATCTGCGCTGGTGTTTAACTGCGCTGGTGTTATCTGCGCTGGTCTTTATCTGCGCTGGTCTTTTATCTGCGCTGGTCTTTATCTGCGCTGGTGTTTAAGTGCGCTGGTCTTTATCTGCGCTGGTCTTTATCTGCGCTGGTCTTTATCTGCGCTGGTGTTTAACTGCGCTGGTCTTTTATCTGCGCTGGTGTTTATCTGCGCTGGTGTTTAACTGCGCTGGTCTGTATCTCCGCTGGTGTTTAACTGCGCTGGTCTTTAACTGCGCTGGTCTTTATCTGAGCTGGTCTTTATCTGCGCTGGTGTTTTATCTGCACTGGTGTTTAACTGCGCTGGTCCTTATCTGCGCTGGTGTTTTATCTGCGCTGGTCTTTATCTGCCCTGGTCTTTTATCTGCGCTTGTGTCTATCTGCGCAGGTGTCTATCTGCGCTGGTCTTTATCTGCGCTGGTCTTTAACTGCGCTGGTCTTTATCTGCGCTGGTCTTTATCTGCGCTGGTCTTTATCTGCGCTGGTCTTTATCTGCGCTGGTGTTTAACTGCGCTGGGAATATCTGAACATTTTGATTCATACACATTCACATTCCATACAACTTAAATAATTCTTTTGATTGTGTAAAGCTGTTTTGAGACAATGTCAATTGTTTAAAACGCTATACAAATTGAATTGAATTGAATTGAATTTATCTGAGCTGGTATTTATCTGCGCTGGTCTTTATCTGCGCTGGTGTTTTATCTGCGCTGGTGTTTATCTGCGCTGGTGTTTATCTGCGCTGGTCTTTTATCTGCGCTGGTCTTTTATCTGCGCTGGTGTTTATCTGCGCTGGTGTTTAACTGCGCTGGTGTTTATCTGCGCTGGTCTTTATCTGCGCTGGTGTTTTATCTGCGCTGGTCTTTATCTGCGCTGGTCTTTATGTGCGCTGGTCTTTTATCTGCGCTGGTCTTTTATCTGCGCTGGTCTTTATCTGCGCTGGTCTTTTATCTGCGCTGGTGTTTATCTGCGCTGGTCTTTTATCTGTGCTGGTCTTTTATCTGCGCTGGTCTTTATCTGCGCTGGTCTTTTATCTGCGCTGGTCTTTATCTGCGCTGGTGTTTAACTGCGCTGGTGTTTAACTGCGCTGATCTTTATCTGCGCTGGTGTTTATCTGCGCTGGTCTTTTATCTGCGCTGGTCTTTATCTGCGCTGGTCTTTTATCTGCGCTGGTGTTTATCTGCGCTGGTCTTTTATCTGCGCTGGTCTTTATCTGCGCTGGTCTTTTATCTGCGCTGGTCTTTATCTGCGCTGGTGTTTAACTGCGCTGGTCTTTATCTGCGCTGGTGTTTATCTGCGCTGGTCTTTATCTGCGCTGGTCTTTATCTGCGCTGGTCTTTTATCTGCGCTGGTGTTTATCTGCGCTGGTCTTTATCTGCGCTGGTGTTTATCTGCGCTGGTCTTTTATCTGCGCTGGTGTTTAACTGCGCTGGTGTTTAACTGCGCTGGTGTTTATCTGCGCTGGTCTTTATCTGCGCTGGTGTTTATCTGCGCTGGTCTTTTATCTGCGCTGGTGTTTATCTGCGCTGGTGTTTTATCTGCGCTGGTCTTTATCTGCGCTGGTCTTTATCTGCGCTGGTGTTTATCTGCGCTGGTGTTTTATCTGCGCTGGTCTTTTATCTGCGCTGGTCTTTTATCTGCGCTGGTCTTTTATCTGCGCTGGTCTTTTATCTGCGCTGGTCTTTATCTGCGCTGGTGTTTAACTGCGCTGGGAATATCTGAACATTTTGATTCATACACATTCACATTCCATACAACTTAAATAATTCTTTTGATTGTGTAAAGCTGTTTTGAGACAATGTCAATTGTTTAAAACGCTATACAAATTGAATTGAATTGAATTGAATTTATCTGAGCTGGTATTTATCTGCGCTGGTCTTTATCTGCGCTGGTGTTTTATCTGCGCTGGTGTTTATCTGCGCTGGTGTTTATCTGCGCTGGTCTTTTATCTGCGCTGGTCTTTTATCTGCGCTGGTGTTTATCTGCGCTGGTGTTTAACTGCGCTGGTGTTTATCTGCGCTGGTCTTTATCTGCGCTGGTGTTTTATCTGCGCTGGTCTTTATCTGCGCTGGTCTTTATGTGCGCTGGTCTTTTATCTGCGCTGGTCTTTTATCTGCGCTGGTCTTTATCTGAACTGGTCTTTTATCTGCGCTGGTGTTTATCTGCGCTGGTCTTTTATCTGCGCTGGTCTTTTATCTGCGCTGGTCTTTATCTGCGCTGGTCTTTTATCTGCGCTGGTCTTTATCTGCGCTGGTGTTTAACTGCGCTGGTGTTTAACTGCGCTGATCTTTATCTGCGCTGGTGTTTATCTGCGCTGGTCTTTTATCTGCGCTGGTCTTTATCTGCGCTGGTCTTTTATCTGCGCTGGTGTTTATCTGCGCTGGTCTTTTATCTGCGCTGGTCTTTATCTGCGCTGGTCTTTTATCTGCGCTGGTGTTTAACTGCGCTGGTCTTTATCTGCGCTGGTGTTTATCTGCGCTGGTCTTTATCTGCGCTGGTGTTTATCTGCGCTGGTCTTTTATCTGCGCTGGTGTTTATCTGCGCTGGTCTTTATCTGCGCTGGTGTTTATCTGCGCTGGTCTTTTATCTGCGCTGGTCTTTATCTGCGCTGGTGTTTATCTGTGCTGGTCTTTTATCTGCGCTGGTCTTTTATCTGCGCTGGTCTTTTATCTGCGCTGGTGTTTATCTGCGCTGGTGTTTTATCTGCGCTGGTGTTTATCTGCGCTGGTGTTTATCTGCGCTGGTGTTTTATCTGCGCTGGTCTTTTATCTGCGCTGGTCTTTTATCTGCGCTGGTCTTTATCTGCGCTGGTCTTTTATCTGCGCTGGTCTTTATCTGCGCTGGTCTTTTATCTGCGCTGGTCTTTATCTGCGCTGGTGTTTAACTGCGCTGGTGTTTATCTGCGCTGGTCTTTATCTGCGCTGGTGTTTATCTGCGCTGGTGTTTTATCTGCGCTGGTCTTTATCTGTGCTGGTCTTTTATCTGCGCTGGTCTTTTATCTGCGCTGGTGTTTATCTGCGCTGGTGTTTTATCTGCGCTGGTCTTTATCTGCGCTGGTCTTTATCTGCGCTGGTGTTTATCTGCGCTGGTGTTTATCTGCGCTGGTGTTTTATCTGCGCTGGTCTTTTATCTGCGCTGGTCTTTATCTGCGCTGGTCTTTTATCTGCGCTGGTCTTTTATCTGCGCTGGTCTTTATCTGCGCTGGTGTTTAACTGCGCTGGTGTTTATCTGCGCTGGTCTTTATCTGCGCTGGTGTTTATCTGCGCTGGTGTTTTATCTGCGCTGGTCTTTATCTGCGCTGGTCTTTATGTGTGCTGGTCTTTTATCTGCGCTGGTCTTTTATCTGCGCTGGTCTTTATCTGCGCTGGTCTTTTATCTGCGCTGGTGTTTATCTGCGCTGGTCTTTTATCTGCGCTGGTCTTTTATCTGCGCTGGTCTTTATCTGCGCTGGTCTTTATCTGCGCTGGTGTTTAACTGCGCTGGTGTTTAACTGCGCAGGTCTTTATCTGCGCTGGTGTTTATCTGCGCTGGTCTTTTATCTGCGCTGGTCTTTTATCTGCGCTGGTGTTTATCTGCGCTGGTCTTTATCTGCGCTGGTGTTTATCTGCGCTGGTCTTTTATCTGCGCTGGTCTTTATCTGCGCTGGTGTTTAACTGCGCTGGTGTTTAACTGCGCTGGTGTTTATCTGCGCTGGTCTTTATCTGCGCTGGTGTTTATCTGCGCTGGTCTTTTATCTGCGCTGGTGTTTATCTGCGCTGGTCTTTATCTGCGCTGGTGTTTATCTGCGCTGGTCTTTTATCTGCGCTGGTCTTTATCTGCGCTGGTGTTTATCTGCGCTGGTGTTTTATCTGCGCTGGTCTTTATCTGCGCTGGTCTTTATGTGTGCTGGTCTATTATCTGCGCTGTTCTTTAGCTGCGCTGGTCTTTTATCTGCGCTGGTGTTTATCTGCGCTGGTCTTTTATCTGCGCTGGTCTTTATCTGCGCTGGTCTTTTATCTGCGCTGGTCTTTATCTGCGCTGGTGTTTAACTGCGCTGGTGTTTAACTGCGCTGGTCTTTATCTGCGCTGGTCTTTATCTGCGCTGGTCTTTTATCTGCGCTGGTGTTTATCTGCGCTGGTCTTTTATCTGCGCTGGTCTTTATCTGCGCTGGTGTTTATCTGTGCTGGTCTTTATCTGCGCTGGTGTTTATCTGCGCTGGTGTTTATCTGCGCTGGTGTTTATCTGCGCTGGTCTTTTATCTGCGCTGGTCTTTATCTGCGCTGGTGTTTATCTGTGCTGGTCTTTTATCTGCGCTGGTCTTTTATCTGCGCTGGTCTTTTATCTGCGCTGATGTTTATCTGCGCTGGTCTTTTATCTGCGCTGGTCTTTTATCCAGATGAGAACACAAGGGAAGATCAATTCAGTTGTAGTATTTCTTCTGCGTCGTTAAACCGTCCTGATATTTGGCTATAAAGCTTCAACGATGATCAGATTATAGAAAAGAAAAGCCACACAGCACAAACAACAACAACAACAAACACCAACAATTCAGTAATGGAGATGAAGAAGTTCTAGAATGTAGTGTTGACATAAGGGGCGTGGCCAGAAACTAACTTAAACAGCTAGTGATCAGACCAGCGTTACTGATATGTTGGCGTTATTACAGAGAAACTAAGACTAAAAGTCCCTTTATACAGAGATATCGCTTCTCTTGCGGTGATGTATAAGGTGTGTTTATTGTTTACTGAAATGTATATGTCACTAAAATCCAATTCTATTTCATCTGTATAGTGTTTTTATCAATTGTTATTGTCACAATGCAGCTTTACACAACCAAAAGTAAATGACTGAAGTGTGTATGAGATGTGTGTGTGTGTGTGTGTGTGTGTGTGTGTGTGTGTGTGTGTGTGTGTGTGAATCAGAATGATCAGATCGTCCCTGATGAACGAGTCGAGTGTGACGGTGCTGAGGGAAAAAACTCCCTGAGATGGTCATAGGAGGAAACCTTGAGAGGAACCAGACTGAACAGGGAACCCATCCTCATCTGGGTGATAACGGATAGCAGGGATTGATCTGTACTCATACTGTTTGTTAGGAGGCTGGAAGTTCAGTATAACAGGAGATGTGGAGAAGTTCATATGGAGTGAAAGTTAAAGTGGCTTCCTAGGGATCAAAGGTCATTTCCTGATCTATATTTATAGACTTTTATAAGTCTTACAAGTTGGGGCTTGGATTCTTCAGCAGTCATGAGTTATGGGGCAGCGGTGGCTCAAACAGGTTAAGTCTCTGTTACTGATTGGAAGGTCGGGGGTTCGAGCTCCGGCACCATCAGGCTGCCGCTGCTGAGCCCTTGATCAAGGCCCTTAACCCTGTCTCCTCCAGGGGGCGCTGTATCCCGCCTGACCCTGCACTCTGACATCAGTTACTCTGGGATATGTGGAAAAATCTTTTCACGTGACAAATAACTGAATCTTAATTTGGAGTACGTGATTGTGTGTGTGTGGTTGGACGGTGGTCTATGCTGCCTCACATCTCCAGGGTTGGAGGTTCAGATCTTGGTTGCATGTTCTCTGTGTTTGGTGGGTTTCCTCCAGGTACTCCGGTTCCGGTCCAAACACATGCCTTGTAGGCTGATTGACATTTTCAATTAAATTGGCCTGTGGTGTGTGTGTGTGTGTGTGTGTGTGTGTGTGTGTGTGTGTGTGTGTGTGTGTGTGTGTGTGACTCCCCCTACAGCAATAACCACTGACAGGAAGGTACGGGTCATCAGGGCCAACCATCACTGGGCAATTTCTGGATGGATGGATGGGTCGCTGGATGCGAGTGTGTGTTTTAATCCATGGTGTCTTTCCTAATTCAAGTAGGTTATGACAGAGAACAATATCTCCAAGCAAGCTGAGCTACAGTGTGTGTGTGTGTGTGTGTGTGTGTGTAGGAGGTGCTGTGGATCAGGTAGCACAGTTGCTTGGATTATGCTCTTTTAAGTAGGGATTAACCATGTTGCAGCGTTCAGGGCAAATTGCCCCAAGAAGACTCGGGCTATAAAAAAAAAATGTTAAATTCTGCACCTAATCCTCCTCAAAGCTTCTTAACTCATCGCCCTCACACACTCTCTTTCTGTCTCACTCCTGTTCGCTTGTCACTGAGTGTTTGGAGAGTGAGCATCGACAAATCACCCCCGCCCCCCCCAACACACACACACACACACACACCCCGTGTTACACCAGTTGCTCTGTAATGTCAGGAGTGTTTGCCAGTTTTATATATACAGTATATATATATAAATTCCACAATACATATTCCTACACACACACACAGACAGAGTGATGTGACACCGACACACTCTTAAGTCGAAGTGTCAGCACTGAGAACAAAGTGACAAGTGTGTGTGAGGACATGTTTATGAGTGTGTACTGTCAGCCAGTCACTCGAGTCTCGGGGTTCAAGTGGTGGCACTGAGAGCAGGAGGAGCTCATATGGACAGTGTGTGTGTGTGTGTGTGTGTGTGTTACTACGCCTCGGCCATATGGAGAGGGGCAGCTGTGTTTTTGTTGGGAGGAGGTGAGGACCCAGGTGCTGGATGTACAGGGGGTGGGGGTGGACAGGAATGTAACGCAGGACGTGGGAGGAGAGAGAGAGAGAGAGAGACAGACAGAGTGATACAGAGAGAGAGACAGACAGTGAGAGAGACAGAGAGAGAGAGATACAGAGAGAGAGACAGACAGAGAGAGAGAGAGACAGAGAGAGAGAGACAGTGAGAGAGAGACAGGGAGAGAGAGACAGGGAGAGAGACAGAGAGAGAGACAGAGAGAGAGACAGGGAGAGAGACAGAGAGAGAGAGACAGAGAGAGAGAAACAGTGAGAGAGAGACAGAGAGCGAGACAGTGAGAGAGAGAGACAGAGAGAGAGACAGTGAGAGAGAGACAGAGAGAGAGAGACAGAGAGAGAGACAGAGAGAGAGACAGTGAGAGAGAGACAGTGAGAGAGACAGAGAGAGAGAGACAGAGAGAGAGAGACAGAGAGAAAGACGGAGAGAGAGCATTCCACTGGAACACAGAAAGCCGCGCAGGACCAGCGACCCGAACTCTGTGTCTCCATGAAGGAATCGTCCGTTATCTATAGCGCTGACTCACTTTATCCACGTCCAGTTACGCGCGTGTTTTGACCCTCAGCTCGGCTCCATGTCCCCGTCCTCTCTCCCTTTTGTCAGTGTGGGATTCGACCAGATTCTCCTGGTTCCTGCCATCAGCATACGATAACTTCACGCTCTGTTTTGTCTGCGCTGAGGCCGTGATTATAATAAACTATACACTTCTCTAATCAAAATCTTTTTATGACCATTTTATCTCTGAATAAATGCTGGTATGATGTCGACCTAATTTATTTCAATAAGTTATATTTCTTAGAGGTTCTGAAGTATTAAAAATTACACAAAGTATTTAATAAAAAGTGAAATTCTGCGTTGTTGAGGGTTTTAAAGACATGTCACACTTCTACTCTACACTCCAGGTCAGTAGGTGGCGGTATTAGAAATATGAGCCAATCAGAGCTCGTTCCTGAGTAGAGACAGGTGTGAGACAGGTGAGACTGATGTGAGACAGGTGTGAGACTGATGTGAGACAGGTGTGAGACTGATGTGAGACAGGTGTGAGACTGATGTGAGACAGGTGTGAGACTGATGTGAGACAGGTGTGAGACTGATGTGAGACAGGTATAAGACTGATGTGAGACAGGCGTGAGACTGATGTGAGACAGGCGTGAGACTGATGTGAGACAGGCATGAGACTGATGTGAGACAGGCGTGAGACTGATGTGAGACAGGTGTAAGACAGGTTTAAGACTGATGTGAGACAGGTGTGAGACTGATGTGAGACAGGTGTAAGACTGGTGTGAGACAGGTGTGAGACTGATGTGAGACAGGTGTAAGACTGATGTGAGACAGGTGTGAGACTGATGTGAGACAGGTGTGAGACTGATGTGAGACAGGCGTGAGACTGATGTGAGACAGGCGTAAGACTGATGTGAGACAGGCATGAGACTGATGTGAGACAGGCATGAGACTGATGTGAGACAGGTGTGAGACTGATGTGAGACAGGTGTGAGACTGATGTGAGACAGGTGTAAGACTGATGTGAGACAGGTGTAAGACTGATGTGAGACAGGTGTAAGACTGATGTGAGACTGATGTGAGACAGGCGTGAGACTGATGTGAGACAGGCGTGAGACTGATGTGAGACAGGCATGAGGCTGATGTGAGACAGGCGTGAGACTGATGTGAGACAGGCGTGAGACTGATGTGAGACAGGCGTGAGACTGGTGTAAGACTGATGTGAGACAGGTGTAAGACTGATGTGAGACAGGTGTGAGACAGGTGTGAGACTGATGTGAGACAGGTGTAAGACTGATGTGAGACAGGTGTGATACTGATGTGAGACAGGCATGAGACAGGTGAGACTGGTGTGAGACTGGTGTGAGACAGGTGTGAGACTGATGTGAGACAGGTGTAAGACTGATGTGAGACAGGTGTGAGACAGCTGGAAGAATTATCGAAAGTTTACACCCCCTCATTCTGGTGTTTATATGATGCAGATTTATTCTGTTTGGGATATGATTCAGATTATTAGTGGTATATTAGTGTGATTATCACTACCTTGATGTTCCATTTAAAAGCCAATAGAAACACTGATGTATAAAACACCTCAACATCGGACATATTTGACGCCACCCTCTCGTCCATCCCTCTGTCTCCCGCTCCGTTAGAGTCTGATGAAGATGGCGGACGGATCTTCACAGCTCCGGCCGAGCGCCGTCATCAGGCCTGCAGCAATGTCAGGATAATAAGACCACCACGGGCCGTGATCAATCTCATCATGACAAAAACATTAAATACTGGCACACGTCTAGACCTGCTGTCTGAGCGGAGTCGTCGATATACGAGTGTATTTCGAGTGTCGGTGTTGAACTGCAGAGCCGACGCGAGAACGCAGATAAAATGGTTCACAGATTCTTTTCTTCTTCCCTCCGTTCCGTTACAGCTCCACAGACATCAAAACAAAGACTGCAGCTCATCTGTTATGTGTTCTCTAGCAGCTCTCGAACTCCTGAGGCGCGCACACACACACACACACACACACACTTCCCTGTCTTGTGGCTGCCATTTATTTAGGCAGCAAGGTGCTATGGGCCACGGTATCTATGGCAACACAGAGGGGCTGAGGGCGCCAAAGTTTCTCTCTCCCTCGCTCCCTTGTTCGTGAGGCATCTCCTCACTGGAAGTGTGTGTGTGTGTGTGTGTGTGTGTGTGTGAGAGAGAGATCATTCTTATTCCGCGGTGTGGCTCGACATCGGCTTCGTAGCCGTCTGCCAGTAACAGAAACCTGGTCCCAGCATACTAAACACACCCGTGTCATCCAAGCCTGGCCTACACACTCACACACACACACGCACACACACACACACACACATGCACACACACACACACATACACACGCACACACAATTACACTCTTGTCACGAGTGCGTGCCAGGTGTAGGACTGAAAATGGACACACATATACTGAGTGTGATCCAGTCTGGGCCAGTGTGTGTGTGTGTGTGTGAGAGAGAGAGAGAGATGGGACTGATGAGATACACACACAAGCCAGACACCCTCTGCAACCTTCTCTTTCCTGGGTACCATATGTCTCCCTGTGCATGCGCGCACACACACACACACACACACACACACACACTTCCCTTTTTCCATCTACACTCCCCGCTCTGCCATGATCCACATGGTCTCTCCATCTGTCAGTGTTAGAGTGTGGACAAAGAAGAGTGTGTGGCAGTGTGTGCTCATGAAAACACACACACACACACAAACACACACACACACACAAACACACACACGGCACAACCTGGCCATCAGGCTGCATGTACACCAGTGCTGCCCCATGAAGACACTCTGTCTCTCTCTGTGTCTCTCTGTGTCTCTCTCTCTCTCTGTCTCTCTCTCTGTCCACACTCGATGTCCCCTGTGATTGTGTCCTGAACCACAAACTGCAAAATGTCACCAAGTACAGAACTGTTCAGAACAGAAGCCTTATACTGGCTCAACACAGGGACAGTCAGAATCATCCTCTAATCCTGTGTGAGGTCACAGGGGGCCTGGAGCCCATCCCAGAACACGGGGTACACACACACACACACACACACACACACACACACACACACACACACACACACACACACACACACACTACTGGGAATTTGGAAATCCCAATCAACCTACTGTGCACTTCTTTGGACTGTGAGAAGAAACCAGAGTACACAGAGGAAACACACACACACACACACACACACACACACACAGCACTAGAGATAAGATTCAAACCCCCATCAGTTCCGTGAATGACCACTAGGTTCAACATTACATTAAAAACTTCCAACATTATAACAGAAATAAACATGTTTACAGCCCAGTGAATTTCATAATGATGCATAATTAGGGGCGTGGTCCATGTGACCAGCTGGACTAATGAAGACTTTAACAGTCCTGGGGTTAACTGTATTAACACACCCCTTGTGGTAACTCATGTATGTAGGTGTGGCCCAACTGACAGCCAGGCTCCACGGTCCCACCCATTAGTCCATGTATAGATTTTACCCAGGGTGTGGGCGGAGTCAACTCCTAAACCACCGACGCAGAGACACGTGTTTCAAAGAGTACACACGATATATACGTATATATAAGGTCAGGGTCGTGAACCTTCAACTCTCACTGGAACAAACACACACGTGCCACCAACAGTCATAACTAGTCATGTGACTTCCTTTATTCTAATTATTTAGAACAGCTGGGCGTCGCCGGGTTTAATAGTTTTTTGTCCTGCAGCAGTCAGACGAGGACGATCCTGGAGCGTCTGATCATAAGAGTGTACAGAACACACGAGACACAGGACGGGCCGTGAGCAGAGCTGCCTCTATATCAGTGTTTACAGTTTACACCAAAAGCAGCATGAGGACGATTATTACTCCAGACTCGTCATTATCGCTCGGCTGCAGCAGAACACCATCTGATCCACACGTTTAACCTGCCGCAGCTTTTACGCTCAGTGCTCTTCCTGACACAATCCTCCTTCCATTTCTACCTGGGCTTGGCACACACACACCGAGGATGCCAGTCTGGGTTTGGACATGGGCTGGAAGTCAAAACTCAGGCCTTCCACACGGCAGGAGAGAGGACCACTGAGACACCGAGGCCCATTATATCCAAAGAACTTTTAAAGAACTGACACTCCAGATAGAAGATCCTGACCATGGAGTAGAACATCCACCAAACCGTCATGTGATATCGGGTTAGACCATCATCAGACTTCCATTTCTTATGCTAACAGTCGAACCCTATATCATGGTTTATAGTATATGAAGATTTGGAAGATGTTATACTTCCTGGAAGGTTGTGTGTTGGTTCTTCTGAAGCTGTCAGTGTGAATAATAATAATAATCTTTACCAGTTCAGTCGAATGTTAAGTGTATAAAAGTTCCCTCATTACGGTAGCGATCAGACGTACCATCACGGCTAACGACTAAAACCAAGCGAGTAGAGTCGACGTTAAAAACAAAACAAGAAGAGACAACTGATAGATTTTTATATTCGTACCACACAACAGTTAAAATAAGGCAAAACTCTGGTGTGAAGAATAATTACCCAGAATCCTACAGATGTTCATAAAGTAACTCATAGCAGAATAAACACGAGTCGTTCATGTCTCATTGTGAGAAACCGCAAGACTGCTGTCCATTCGTTGAAAGTAGTTCAAATCATCAAGAAGTCCAAGTGTTCGGGAAAACTGTAAATATTGGCACCTCTGTGACATGTTACTATCCATGTGTACTGTATACTCAAAGTGGGAACTCCTTTAACGTCCCAAACATGTGGACGTGGTGATAACCCCCAGCCGAACTCCTGTAGTGTGTGAGTGGTGTTTGTGGTGATGGAGTGTGTGTACAGTTCACACACACAGATGCGTTTATTCTGCTAGTGGATCTTCAGTGTTCAGACGTTCCACTCTCTGAATGTTCCCGTGATCGACTGCAGTGACCTTTATAACCTTCTCATAGTTCAGAAGTTTCACTGCGACGTTTCTGAGCTTGAAGTCTTAATTTACATGAGAAATTTCATCACAAGTCCCTGTTTGACTCGAACACCCCTCATCATATAAACACTGGTAAAGTTCTTGAATAGTGGATAAATGTCGTCTACACAACACGTTCTGTGGTTAAGACCATATCATCACCGCGAACTCTCCATCTACATAGTGTATAACGGCGCGGTGCTTTATATTCACTCGTCTGTCAGACGCCAGGCCGACTGTAATCCCGGCAAAAAGCTGAGTGGTCGAGGGTTAAGGGCCTTCCCTGAAGAATGGCCCCAGTGGCAGTCTTAGGATTTAAACTCATAACCTTCTACTCACTGGAGGAGAACCCTAACCCCTGAGCTTTACCTCTAAAAGAAAGAACTCCTCATTTTTTTTTTAAACTCGGAGTGGATTAGAAGCTCTTGGTAAACAAACGCCCATGCAGCCTCTACAGTGGAAGTATAAAACACTCGGTGCAACAACAGTCTTTCATCATTCAGCAGGCTTATATAAGACTGTGTCAACAAAACTCTGTGGAGAGAATTGACCAGAAGCCCCGTGTGAACATACAAAAGGAAAACAATATTATGTTCGAGAGAAAAAGAAAACCCACTCGATTAGGAGCTGCGTATGGATTTAAGCTGCGTCACTACAGACAGGAGCATCGTAGATCTCCACCCAGTACGTAGATCTCCACCCAGTACGTAGACCTCCACCTAGTACGTAGACCTCCACCCAGTACGAATAGATCTCCACCCAGTACGTAGACCTCCACCCAGTACGAATAGATCTCCACCCAGTACGTAGATCTCCACCCAATACGAGTAGATCTCCACCCAGTACGAGTAGATCTCCACCCAGTACGTAGATCTCCACCCAGTACGAGTAGATCTTCACCCAGTACGAGTAGATCTCCACCCAGTACGTAGATCTCCACCCAGTACGAGTAGATCTTCACCCAGTACGAGTAGATCCCCACCCAGTACGAGTAGATCTCCACCCAGTATGTAGATCTCCACCCAGTACGAGTAGATCTCCACCCAGTACGTAGACCTCCACCCAGTACGTAGACCTCCACCCAGTACGTAGACCTCCACCCAGTACGAATAGATCTCCACCCAGTACGTAGATCTCCACCCAATACGAGTAGATCTCCACCCAGTACGAGTAGATCTCCACCCAGTACGTAGATCTCCACCCAGTACGAATAGATCTCCACCCAATACGAGTAGATCTCCACCCAGTACGAGTAGATCTCCACCCAGTACGTAGATCTCCACCCAGTACGAGTAGATCTTCACCCAATACGAGTAGATCTCCACCCAGTACGAGTAGATCTCCACCCAGTACGAATAGATCTCCACCCAATACGAGTAGATCTCCACCCAGTACGTAGATCTCCACCCAGTACGAGTAGATCTTCACCCAGTACGAGTAGATCTCCACCCAGTATGTAGATCTCCACCCAGTACGAGTAGATCTCCACCCAGTATGTAGATCTCCACCCAGTACGAGTAGATCTCCACCCAGTACGAGTAGATCCCCACCCAGTACGAGTAGATCCCCACCCAGTACGAATAGATCTCCACCCAGTACGAGTAGATCTCCACCCAGTACGAGTAGATCTCCACACACACACTACACACACACTCTACACACACACTCTACACACACACACAAAATCTTTAAAAAATCTTTGACTCAGGATATTACGAAAGTCCTGATAGTTAGAGGATGGGCACCGCGTGTCGTGATGATATGGTACCGCCGGGTCCGTGATGATATGGTACCGCCAGGTCCGTGATGATATGGTACCGCGTGTCGTGATGATATGGCACCGCGTGTCGTGATGATATGGTACCGCCGGGTCCGTGATGATATGGTACCGCCGGGTCCGTGATGATTCCCGCTCAGAGTAAATGAATCGAATGAGTTTTGCGATGACGTCCACTGTGTGATAAAATGATGGCGAGATAACGTCTAATGAACGACCCGAACACAACGGTGCAAATACAAAACAAAAACAACTCGGTTTGAACCTTTATTTCCCAGACTCCTCTACTGTGACATGGTGTGTGTGTGTGTGTGTCCAGGTACACCTTGCTCTCACTGGGTCTGACGAGGCATTCGTTCAGCGTTACGCACTCAACGTTGTTCCGACGTCATTTCATCAAAGTCAATCTGACCTTCATAAACAACCCCACGCCGGCGATGTGTCCCGCCGTCCGTAACACCGTCAAATTAACGTCACCACAACCAAAGAGTCCAGCTGGGTTTAACCACGTGTTCGCTTTGTGCTGAACGACTGACTGAATTCCTGCACAGTGCAGTAACCCTGATGTTGCTTCGTTTTCTTAATGTGAGCCCCTGTTTATGTTCTTCTTCATGTTCTGCAGTTGAGGACATTCCATGCGGGGACGACTAGCGCTGCTTTATCTGCGCGGCAAGCACGGGCAAGTGGAGGTGCGTCACAGGAAGATGGTCTGTTACGGTTCGTACACGAGGACAAAATTAACCCCCATTAACAAACGATGCCTTGTGCAGCGCGGCGGGGGACGAACGTCAGGACCGAAATGTTTCACCACGTGACGCGCGCGCGGCGCGGCTAATCAGGAGCGCTGAGAGAGAGGACCTGAAAAATACTAAATGTTCTGATACACACCGAGTCTTCAACAAGTCTTCATTTAGAGAGGTTTCTGCTATTTCTCTTTGAACAAAACACACACACACACACACACACACACACACACACACACGCATTAGGCTCAGTGTTGGTGGTCAGTGGTGGTTTTGTCTGGTGTCGGTGTTGTCGAGATACACGACGGAAATGTGCTCCTCCCCCTCCCCCCTCCCTCTCTCTTAAAGCTCTCCAAAGGATCTGAGAGCGGCTCAAATCAACCTAACACGTGTGTGTGTGTGTGTGTGTGTGTGTGTGTAAGGGGAAGAGAGGAGTGAAAAAGATGGAGAAAAAGCAATATGTCTTCTTCCTGTGGATAAAGAGACGGGGGGGGGGCAGCTGGGTGGTCTTTTCCTCTCCATCTCGTTCTCAAGATCATCACACTTGAGGTAGATTCCTCTCGAGAGACATCATGCAGAAACTGAACAGGATGATGAAAGAGAGAAAGAAAGAAAGAAAGAAAGAAAGAAAGAAGGAAATAACGAGCACACAGAGGAGTAGATACAGATGTCTTTTATAACAATGTCTCTTTTTCCACCTCACGCTCTCTCTCTCTCTCTCTCTCTCACACACACACACACACACACACAGGCAACAGGCCACCTAAATGGCTGATTTAACTGCTCATTTAAGTTCCTCCCAACCAATCACATCCTGCCCCTCCCCCACCACATCTATTTAGCTCAAACCCTGCTCCTCATTGACTTTAACACTGACACACACACACACACACACACACACCCTTCGCCTGCATCAACACACCACGCGTCTCTCTGCCATCGCCTGTGATCGCTAGCGAATAAATCACAGTCGCCAAGGCGATATGCAAAACGGCGAGGAGTGACAATTAAAGCCTGACTAACGAGCTTTTAAGGAGCGGCTGAAGTTTCATAATCACACGCTAATAAGATTATGCAAACTCTGCCATTCTGCCACCCATATGAAAACACAGCAGACACTCATCTGTGTGTGTGTGTGTGCGTGCGTGTGTGTGTGTGTGTGTGAGAAGAGTCTGTGGGTGGGCGGATATTTGCCATATGGTTTTGAGTATCAGATTATTGATATATGCTTATTTATTTAGCATAAGTTTTTAATTGTGTATGTGTGTGTGTGTGTGTGTGTGTGTGTATTGCATGTTGAGTTTAAAACACTTTATATTGTGTGTAATTAACACTGAGTGTTCACTTACTACAGCATTTAAGCCAAACCGGCCATGTGACCGAAATCCCAACAAAAATCTAGAACAAACAGATCAGGACAAATTGTCACACGGTTCAGAGGTTAAATAGAACTGAAAATAAGGAGCAGTGTGAATCAGTTTCTATGGCGAGTCAAAAGGACAAAGGAACAGCCCTCAGGATGTGGACAGGAGGACGGATGTGGGTTCTTGGTTCTTCGATATGTTTTGGATTGAAAGGCTGATAAAGTATTTGTTCTTTGTTACTAACCCTGTTTTCACACTAGACATGATTGCTTCGTACCAGCACTCCTGTCCCCCTCCCCGTCCCCTCCTGTCCCCCTCCTCGTCCCCTCCTGTCCCGTTCCCCGCCGTCCTCCCCCTCCCTCACCACCCCGCCAGTTTTCACATCACTAATACGGTCCGGTACCCGAGTACACTCGAAGAGTTCGAGCCTCCGATACAGCAGGTGGCAGTGTGCACATAGTTGGTTTGTGACATCAGAGCGAAGACTGGTCACATGATTACACTTTCACTTTCTCACTTGAACAGGACTTCTATAGAATCCAGTTCTGACCCGGGGCTCATCGAGACGCTGATGATGGAGCGGAGTGTGTTTGGAGAAGCACAAGTGTGATTAAACCCCCAGTAACCCGGTGTCAGTATCTGTCCAGTGACGCAAAGAGCGTCTGCCAAATGCCTAAATGTAATTGTGTATCGCGTCACTACAATGGCATCATGTGGTTCAGGTCACTCTGTCTTTAAACAAGCTGCAGGATGGAGTTCACTTGGTAACACAGTCGCCAAACTGAGCAACATCCTGACAAACCATCATTTAACTCGAGAACAAATGTGAATGTTTTTACGCTTTACAGCTAGTTTTGGTGAACAGACACACAAAGCAAAAGCCCAACTAAACCAGTCTTTTGTTTTCTGTCTAAGAGATACCGGATATCACAGGGTGTAATTGCGTTGGACAAATGAGAACAAAAAATCTTTTTTTTTTCTTTGTCTTCCTTCATTCCAATTTTCTCTTCTCCCTATAGATCTTTTACCTCCCTCGGTGCCTTTCCCACAATCTATTTATCTCGCTCACTCATGATCTGTTCATTCCTGATCTGTTTTCATTCCACATCTCTCTCTCTTCTCTTCTTTTATTTCTTCCATCTTTCTGTCCCTCACTCGCCCTGACTCTTTTCTACCTCTGCCGCATTTCCCTCAGAGTGCTGCAAAGGACCAGCCGTCATAAATCTGTCTCTTTATTGCAGCCGCGGAGAGGGGGCATGGGAAAGAGGGAGGGAGAACAGAGTAAAGGAGAAGGGGAGAGAGAGAGAGAGAGAGAGAGAGAGAGATAAAGGGTGG
This sequence comes from Channallabes apus, assembly GCA_030522415.1. Lineage (NCBI taxonomy): Eukaryota > Metazoa > Chordata > Actinopteri > Siluriformes > Clariidae > Channallabes > Channallabes apus. The sequence continues at coordinate 322,953 of CM060118.1, read as the reverse complement.
AAGGATGTCTAATCACTGTGCAGGAGACACTGAGCCTGATGTACGAATAAGAGGGAGAGGCAAATGTGGTTAGGGAACGAGGAGGACGCACAAGAAGGGTTTGAGGGGGATGGAAGTAACTCGGGACGTCATTAACGAGAATAATTTACAAGTCATTCACAAGCATGTCTTAGAATGAAAGAAAAATCAAACATACGTATGCACTGTTCCAATGCACTTCCAGAAAATCCCACTTAAAATGTCACTACAGCAGACAAAAAGAAATCAGAAGGAAACCTAGTCACATGGCCTGATCAGCTCTAAAAATCCACCCCTTCATTAGCTGTCTGTCTATCGCTGGTGTTTAAATAACAAAACTAACACTCGTATGCTCGGGAACAGAAACATGAAAATTCTGTCGTCCTTATGTCAGGTGAGGTACAGATGCATCCTTTCTCTTTAAGAAAGATGAAGGAAAGGAAGGAGATTTTGGCAGCTACAGGGACCGGGGGGCTGCCGCATAGACATTAATATATTAGACAGTGTCGATTTCCTATCTGAGAGCTAGCTGTTGCTGGGGCAACAGCCACTGTTCCTGGCCCAATGCACAACATGGACATAAAATACAGAATTATGGGTGAACGGGGTTTTAGTATATCTCTGGGCAAAACTGTCAAATATATGTTATAGTTCAAGGGTGCCATCTTGACTTGGTCTTCTTCAGCCCCTTTGTAGGAAAAGGCAAAAACAAAATGGAGGGCAAGATCAGACAAATTCAACCCACTGAATCGACTAAGAACTTGTACCCCGCCAGGCAGTTACAGAGAATACTACAGGTTAATAAGATACTGGATCATGGGAACCCACTGCCTTGAGAAGAAACCTGCATCCAAAACACCTAATCCGGTTTATTCCCTAATCATTAATCTGGAACAACGTAACGTTAAATCAGTACAAAGCGTTGGAGTTGGCAGAACCAACCAATCCGAATGCAAATGTGTTCAAGATCAGGCGTCACTCTTAAAACTACACTTGAGACTTTAGCATTAGCTAGTCCACCTTAGCAGATCAAAACGCAGAAAAAAGCAAAACAGAACATAACCAAGCATCTTACCGGTGCATGTTGCTGCATCGCACTGTATGGCAAACCCTGACCGAGTACTTTCTGCTTCATCATCATCATCCTCTTCTGTTCTTCTGTCAGATGTGCTGTCTGCCCAGGCATGGGACCTTGAGAAGGAGGTGGCCCCCCACCCTGTCCCCCTGCCCCCTGCATATAGGGCATCATGGGATTTTTGACCTGATTGGCCATTGGTGGGGTCATCCGTTGATTCATGTGGTCAACACCGCTGAAATGGCTCAATGGTTTGGTGTTGTTGTAAGACAGCTGCTTGTTCAAGGCATTCTGGGCAGCCATGTTGGCAGATTGTTGCTGCTGCTGTTGCTGGTTCATCATGTTCATGTGGTTTTGTGGGAGGTAGTTGTTCATGCCTGATTTTGGCACCATTGAGTTCGGGGCATTAAAGCCTTGTGGGTACATCATGGGGCTATTTGGTTTGTCAGGGTTGAAAGGACCACCATAAGGGCTTGTTGGTGCTCCTGCAGGGGACCAGCTAGCTGCCTGTGACTGCTGTTTCTGCTGAATGAGCTTAGCACGTTGCTGTTGTTGTGCTGCCATCTGCTTTAACTGTTCAGCTGGTGAAAGTTCGGTGGTTGGTGGAACAGGAACTGGGACTTGTCCGCTTCCTGCTCCTGCTCCAGGACCTACTGGTGCTACCGTTGTTGAACCTGGGGGTCCCACACCAGCATTCATCATAAACCCATTTCCAGGTCTGGACGTCTGTGTCTGGGCCTGTGTAGGGGTTTGGGGAGAACGAGCAATGCAGCTTGCAGGAGACCCTGATGCCATAGCAACTGCGGGAGACTGCTGCAAAGGTTGCTGGGGTGGTGTGCCATTGGCAGCAGTGGCGAACGGTGGTCCAGACGAAGCTGGTCGAACTTGCGGAGAGTTCATCTGTGTCTGTGGCAGGTTGTTGGGTGCTGTGGCAACCGGAGGTGGTACAGGCTCTTGCAGATTCTGTGTTTGCTCAGTTGTTGGCCGACTGAAATCAGCAACCTCCTTCTTCTCCTCAAAGTCTTCATTGAAGAGGTCGTGCATGTCATCTTCAGGAACCGTGTTTGCCAGCTCGTCAATCAGCTCCTGCCACTCCTGATCATTCAGGTTGATGTCAGAGAACAACTTGTTCTGATTGGACAGTGAGGTGTCTGATGATTCAATCCCTGTTGTGTCGTCCAGCGGCTCTTGTTTCAAGTCTTTTAGTAGGCTAAAACCATCATCTAGATCCAAAGATCCGTTCAGTTTAATGTCTGGCATTCCACCATTCTTACCCAAGTCCTCTGCTCGCCCAGTAATATGGTTGTTACCATTACCCATTGCATTATTAGATGTTGTGTTGCTGCCTGGAGGTAACGTGGGCTTGATGTCCATTTGGTGAAGTGGTGAGATTGGAGGTACGCTGTTAGGCAATGTGCCTAAAGAGTCCAATCCACTGTTACCCTCCTTACGTAGCCTTTTTGTAGTGGGAGAGTAGCTTCCATCACAGATCCCATTCTGGTCACCATTTAAAGGAGATCTGCACTGAGCACTGTCCAATTTTCTTTTTACTGTCTCTTGAAGCTGAGGGAGAGAAAAAGAAATTATTAGATTTCTTTAGATTTAAATTCAAGTAAAATTTGACTATCATGTTCTCACAATGTAACCTGTATATTTTGTCAAATGCAGTTTGGGGAATTTGCTTCTAAATAGTGAGGTTAATATCCATGTGTACAATAAAAGGTAACACACATAATTAGTATGTTTAATTATAATTAATTAAGCAATATCACACTCTGGGTCATGTTGTATTGCTGGATATACAGTAGCACGGCCGTGTCGATACTCTGTAGCTGAAAGGTGAGGAGAATAAACCATGGAGGTGGTGGACAGTCCTGACAAACTCACCAGATTTACTTTATATTTAGATTTAGATTATCAGCTCCGTTAACTTCAGGGTTCTGGGGTCGAATCCCAAATAGTGTTAAATGTAAAGCTAGTGCACTATGTAAGGTGTACGATCCCTTATTCCACACTCCAAGTAGTGCCCTTGATCAAGGGTTAGAGAGGGATTTGGCATTCAGCCTTGTGTTGTTAGGAGCTAGTTAGCTTTGTAGCTAAGCCTTAGCCGTGAACAGAAAAACACGGATGGTTCAGAGTCGATTCAGAATGACTTAGAAGTGATTAGTGAAGAGACGGCGTGTTGTTTAAGACGACATAACGTTATCAGGTGTGTGTTCTTACTGAAAGTGCTTCTGTGTCTGGGTGTGAATGTGGGTTTTGTCAGACAGCTGCTCTCTCCTCAGTACTGCAGACCGTACAGACCTACTCTCACCCACGCCGAGACACACAGTTAGTGTCATTAACCACTGGAGTATTGTTAGTTATTAACTGTTGTATTAGAAGCTGCTGCCTTATTGGGAACGTTCTGTCTGTTTGAAGCACCTCAAAAGGTCTCTGAGTGCAAAATCCTGTAACATGTATGTACACCTAACATAAGGTGCAGTGGTGGCTCAAACGGTTATGGCTGTGAGTTACTGGGTTACTGATCAGAAGGTCAGGGGTTCAAGCCCCAGCACCGGGAAAATTGCTACTGAAAACCATTAACCCTGTCTGCTCCAGGGGGCGCTGTGTCCTTACTAGGATATTTAAAGAAAGCATTTCACAGTGCTGTAGAGTACATGTGAAGTACAAATAATTGAATACTATACTATACTACTATACTATACTACACTATACTACTATACTATACTACACTACTATACTATGCTACTAAACTACTATACTATACTACTATACTATACTACTATACTATAGTATAACTTTATAAATGAGCAGGCGGTTATACACTGGTAGCAGTGTACTGTACATATCCATGTAGGAAAACTGAAATGATGACTCGAGAGAACACAGGACATTTACCCGGACATTTACCCGACAGTGAGGTCTCACTCCCGGCCCGTATGTATAAACTGTAGAATCGGCGCCGCTCCTGCAGCTACCCGAGCTGTAATCTGTGCAGATGCTTGTGTTTAAAGTGAGCCGTTTTGAGAGGTAATTACACTCTTGTTCGAAGCAGTTAACCGCTCGTAGCTTTACGGGGAGCTCTCGCTAAATGGAACTTCACTTCTGGCAGCACATCATTTTGTGTATCTAAACTAAATACATATCTCTTCCTTACACACACACACACACACACACGTTTCTTTTTAGGCTAGTCTCAGGGAGAATCACTCAAAGAGAACAAGGTGATGATAAACTCTAGTTAGCACTTAATCATTATCCTGAGTGTCAGACTGGGAGAGAGAGGAAGCAGAGAGAGACAGAGAGAGACAGAGAGAGAGAGACAGAGAGAGAGGGACAGAGAGAGAGGAAGCAGAGAGAGAGAGGGAGAGAGAGAGACACAGAGAGACACACAGAGACAGAGAGAGAGAGACAGAGAGAGAGAGAGAGAGATAGAGACACAGAGAGAGAGGAAGCAGAGAGAGAGGGAGAGAGAGAGAGAGAGGGAGAGAGAGAGACACAGAGAGAGAGAGAGACAGAGAGAGAGACAGAGAGAGAGAGAGACAGAGAGAGGGAGACACAGAGAGACACAGAGAGACACAGAGAGACACACAGAGAGAGAGAGATAGAGAGAGAGACAGAGAGAGAGACACAGAGACACAGAGAGACACACAGAGACAGAGAGAGAGAGACAGAGAGAGAGAGAGAGAGATAGAGACACAGAGAGAGAGGAAGCAGAGAGAGAGGGAGAGAGAGAGAGAGAGGGAGAGAGAGAGACACAGAGAGAGAGAGAGACAGAGAGAGAGACAGAGAGAGAGAGAGACAGAGAGAGGGAGACACAGAGAGACACAGAGAGACACAGAGAGACACACAGAGAGAGAGAGATAGAGAGAGAGACAG
>CM060118.1:292500-302500 GCA_030522415.1 Channallabes apus | reverse complement strand
GAATACTTACGCAAGTTGAGTGCTAGAGTATAACCTTTAAACCTCGAGAGAGAGAGAGAGAGAGAGAGAGAGAGAGAGAGTGCAGTAAGCCCCGCCTCCTAGCATTTTTATAGTGTGCTGTGTTTAACCAATCAGAACAAAATCAGGAGAAAGAAAGTAAAACAACGAATGAGAACCGAATAATAGCAAGCGAATTGCGAGCCCACACACACACACACACACACACACAATTACCCTTAACCAGAAAATCGTAACTGACAGATTCATCACATCATCATTAATTACTGTATAGAACAACTTGTTCATTTTCTCTAAATCACACCGGTGTAATTATTATTCCTCTCTCTCACGTCCTCACATCTTTTTTTTCTATTTACCCTCAATGCATCCGTCCTTTTCTCCCTTCTTCCCTCTGCTTCTCTCACGCCCTCTTTCTTAGTGTGTGTGTGTGTGTGTGTGTGTGTGTGTGTGTGAGAGAGAGATATGGGGTATGATAATTTAATGGGGGCTGGTAGGTCTTGACTGGTTTGGTTAGCTAATGGGGGCAGGGCAACATGACAACACACACACACACACACACACACACACAAATCTATCATTAGCACGGAGGATCTGTGCTCATTCTAATGCATTATACATGATGAGACGTTTCAGGTGCTCACACATGCGTCCACATACACGCACACCGTGACTAAGAAACGGCTTGTGTGTGTGTGTGTGTGTGTGTGTGTGTGTGTGTGTGTGTGTGTGTGTGTGTGTTCTTTCCTCTGCGGAGATGACAGACTGCGAGTGCCCATCTGGCTTTCGGCTCCTAAACCATCCGTCACCAAGGAGACACCAGCCTGCGCGCACACACACACACACACACACACACAAAACCACTGCGCTTTCCTCAGCTCTCTCTCCTCCAACCAATCACGTGACACAATGCCACTTCTGCTTCCTGTGCACTGCTGACTTTTTTTTAAAGAGACGATGCTCGTTTTTTTTGCCGCGCTTCACACACACACACACACACACACACACACACACACACAGATACAGATACACACACACACAGATACACACACACACAGACACATACACACACACACAGATACAGATACACACACACACACACCATGTCTTTGAGCTTTGTAAAGAACCACAGCGTGATGCCTCGGCCACTTTATATCTCTCTTCTGAAGATATAACTCAGGACTGTTCCTGCTCGTTCCTGTCTGTCTGCTCATCACGTGTGGTCACATGATGTCTGTTTGTGGCAGACGAACAGGAAGTGATCTCTCCTACCGAGGCTCCATAAGAGCTTTTACATTCACGAGCCTCTGACTCTCACTGCTGGATTTAAAGCTGCAGAGTGTCGAGGAAGCGAACATCAATAAACACTCGCATCTCATCTCTACATCCCGTATCGCTCGCACATCGCTAACAGAACCGCATTATTAATGTCGAATACAAACGTCATGACATCAGCTTCATTAGGGTGAATTCATTCTGACCATGTGGTTTTGAGTAATTAAAGGAGCAGTCTGTAGATTTAGCACCCTCTGCTGTCTGTGTGGGAAATTAATAAACAAATTAAACCCCCCCCCCCCCCCCCCGGTGTTAGTCAGGGCCGCTCATTTCACAAGCAAAAATTTAAAGAGAAGAATACAAGAAAAAAAAACCCTGACAATACCGGTGCACTCAGAAATGTGGAATCAAAACAAAGTGTGGAAAAAACAGACGAGCAACAGGCTAGCGAACTGTCATCAGTAATGTTCATTCACTCATCGTCTACACCGCTTTAACCTGTAACCAGGGGGCGGAGCCTATCTCAGGAGGCACGAGGCGGTGTACACACTGGACGTGGTGCCAGTCCATCATAGGACAGACACACACACACACACACACACACACACACCAGGCAACACCAATTAGCCTAACCTGCATGTCTTTGGACTGTGGGAGGAAACCAGAGAACCCAGAGGAAACCCACCAAGCACGGGAAGAACATGCAAACTCCACGCACACGGACCCTGAGGCGGGAATCGAACCCGGACCCTTCAGGTGTGAGCCGTGACACTACTAACCGCTACACTACTGAACCACCTGATCAAGAATCAAATTAGCAAACTGTAGAGTCAAAGCTGCGGACAAAATAAACTCAAATGTCTTTTAATACTAGGTGTTCAAGTCAAACCGGGATTCGTGAATGAACGCGTGTAAAAGCGACTGACTTCAAGCGCAGTGCGGTGATGAGACAACAACGACTGAAGCTAATGAGTTAGCAATAGAGCCCATCATTATCTGTTATACAAGAAGTTACACTGAGATAAAACACTCAGAAATATCCACATTTCCCTCAGATACGGTGGAAAATTAAACCTTACACAAAAGAAAAACATCATTTAAACAACAACACCTAGCATTAGAGGCTAACTCAGCTCCATATTTAAAACCTTCACTACTGAGCTTAAACGTTGACCTTTTTAAAGTAAGAAACATTATAATATTTACTCTATGAGCTAATGTTTAAGTGAGATGATTCCGCTATCACTATCAACTGCCATTAACTAGCTAACTAGCTAACTACTGACACTTAGCGCTAGCATCCTCCTGTTTCAAACCCTAGCCGTGTTAATTACTTCACATCACTTTTATATCTACACCAGTTTCATGTGGTGTTTTTACTGATTACAAATATTTCTTCACTTCTTTAGATTTAGATTTTTTTATGTAATTCATGGGACATGCATGAGTGAGTCCATGACCTTACATGACCTTTGTAAGATTATTAAAGAAAAAAACGTGTTGATTTCCATCAGTACGGCACATGGGGGGGGGGGGGGGGGGGGGGGGGTTATGTCAAAACAATAAACATGAACATCTGAGTGTAGTAGCGGCTGCCATTTTGTCAGATGGAATTTGACTACACACACACACACACACACACGTACACACACTCCATGACGTTAGCCTGATTTCCCTCGGCATGCGTCTCCTCTGGGATTCTGTTACGACAGTGTTACGTCAGTGTGTCGGTGGAGGGGAATAAATGTGATAAAGTGGGTAGGCACTTGCATCCGTACATGCGCAAACAAACACACACACACACACACACACACACACACACACACACACTATGACTACTCTTTATGCCAAGACAAAGAACAGACATACTCTCTCTCTCTTTCTGAATTTGACAAACAGCCCGTGGGCGCTCTGTAAGCGGCACCTCAGCGTACACTGGGCACTGCCACGGCAACCGCTGCCAATCAGAACGGCCGCCTGCTTACCGGACAGACAGCCCGGCCAATACAGCTCACGCTGTTCATGCAAACACCAGGAATGTGTGTTTAATGCCAGAAACTGTGTTGACAGCAATGAGCAAATGGCCCTTACACACACACACACACACACACACACACACACACACACACACACACGCACACAGCCCAGTTAGACTTCACAAACAAAACAAAACACACACGTACACAAGAGGAGGGTGTGCAAAAGAGCTCGTTTTGCAGCCTCCCCCTCTCCACCACCGCCGCTCCCCAGGGGTCTGCTGATTTCCCCCTCTCTCGCTGTCATTCAAATCACGCCTTTGTCAGGCAGGAAAAGAGAAAACAGGGAAGAGAGAGGGAGAGAGAGAGACAGACAGACATAGAGGCTGGATGGAACGAGTTCAGGGCAGTTCTTCTGCCAGTTCTTCCTCCACACACATTCCTGTGGCTGCATGGAGTTCATGTGTGTGTGTGTGTGTGTGTGTGTGTGTGTGTGTGTGTGTGTGTGTGAGGGAGAGAGAGAGAGAGAGAAACAGTACGGAAGGAAGGGACATGTGTGAGGGAGTGTACATGAGGGGCAAAACAGGGGGAGAAGAAGAGAAAAAAAGAACGTTCGCTTCCAAGAACACGGTGAGGAGAAGAGACGAGATGACGGGAGGAAGAGACAGTGGGACAGGAGACACTGCTTAATGTCTCTAAAACTCAGTTTCAATCTTATAGAGTCTATGGACGTACACACACACACACACACACACACACACACACACACACACACACACACACACACACACAGCAGATATTACTACTGTAAGTCCTGATGCTCCCACATGTTTGTTGAGAGTGTTATTTGTTGTCACAAAAATATTCTAATTATGATTAATTATGTCATAAAATGTTTCCCACAGGAATTTAAGTAGATTTAACTCTATTTAATGAAATACTCTGATAGAGTCAATAAACAACACATGGCCGGTTGTACCTTTGAGTTGCATAATCTCACGTGTAAATATAACACTACTACAGTACAAACCTGTCTGTCTCCTGCTGCACACCTGCGATAAATTAAATTAGTGTTTTGTAAATTATTGTGAAGAAGGAATACAGGCAGTTCTTCTGTACACACACTCGTTCACCAGCACCACTCGCACATTACATGAACTCGGCTGGGAGTTACTGCCACGCCCCCCGTACAGCCCTGACCTCACGCCCTGACCTCACTCTAGTGACACACTGTGAGAAGTGCATTAGTGTATCAGGGGATTATATAGAGACATAAAGGGAGTTTTACTCTCAGGACTGTGTTCTGTTATTCTGTACAATCTAAAGTCCCGCTTTGACTCGAACACCGCTCATTATTAATAATAATCACAGTCATAATAATAATAACTTTGTTAACATTAGGGCTGCACAATATATAAAAAAAATTTCGTTATCGCGATAATGGTATACGCAATATCTGTATCGCAAAGAATTGCAATAAATGAAAAATCATGTTTGAAAGTAATTCATATTGTGTTGGCAGGTTTATAGTAACAGCAAACCAGAAGTCAGAATATCTGCTGAGGGGTTTAAGTCATTCATAGTGTTTTGAAGTATAAATATTTGCAACTTCCCCGACATATATTTTCTTTTTAGCCTGAATTAGATTTAATTACATCAGACGAATATCTATTACCTGTTTATTTTAGTATCATTACATATAAATGATTTTTTTTAAATAGGCAATAATAATAATAATAGCGAAATATCGTTATTGCAATATTCAACAACAATATCGCATATTTTCCTAATATCGTGCAGCCCTAGTTAACATCTAACAAAAAAACCTGGCTGTCTTTCACACATTCCAGGTTGTTTCACTCGGGCATGGTGAAATGTTTTTTTGGCTGTGACCTCTGTGACCTTACAAGCCTAAAGCCACCTATGGGCTCGCTCCATGTTCACTATGGAACAGTACGATGCACTTCTAATTATAATGTACTCACATACGAACTGTGTATGAAGAGTTGAATGAACACTGTGGTCATCCAGTTAGTTCCCCACGATCTCCAACACCTCAGTGGAACCTCAGTGGAACCTCGTGGAACCTGAGTGGAACCTCGGATTATGAGTAACACACGCACGGTTTACGAGTGTTCCGCAAGACGAGCAAAGATTTGTAATAAATTTTGACTTGGAAAACGAGCATTGTCTTGGTTTATGAGCACTGAGTATCATGTATCACGCATGCGCTTCTTGTTTTGCCGCCGAACGCCACATGATCACAACTGAGCCAACTGTTTTTCTCTCTTGTGCTGTGGAATTGTCGGTAATCGTCTCCCCTGCTGGTATAATCAACATCCATGCACGCGGGTACTTTTAACTATAACACTGTCACCACGTGTGTGCACATAAAACATTTTATTTTGTGTATGTGTGTGTGTGTGTGTATAGCGCGCGTGTAAAGCAAAAGAAAGTCTCATTAGAGAGGTTAAAGATTGATTTTCAGCCTGCTCTGTGTCTGTGCGCGCGACACACCGTGCCCCTTCACACACCCACAGACCCCTCCTACTTTTGCCTTCACACACACACACACACACACACACACACACACACACACACTCTCTTTCCAGGTAAAGTGCAAGTTAATTTGTTTTATGTTTACTTTATAGCAGTTCTGTTAGTGTGTCGCTCAGTCGAGTCATTAGAGAGATTTTTTTGGTAATTTTTTCGATAAAATAGTGTTTCCGTTGTGTGCGTGTGTGAAAAGAGTGGAGGAAGAGTAACTGTGGAAGACGAGAATGGAGGAGAGGGGAGGATACTTTAGATTAACACACATTATTTTCGAATAATTTGAGTTTCCATTATTTCTTATGGGAAAATAAAATTTGGTTTTTCGAGTGCTTTGGAATATAAGCCGCTTCTGGGAACGAATTATGTTCGTAATCCGAGGTTCCACTGTGCTGTGATTTGTCCGGACCTGCTATGATTTCTCACCTGGTAACAGCGACATGAATTCCCGTGTTTTGGACAGCGATGACTATAGTTTGTATTGGGCCGGGCTTAAACAAGCCAGTTAGATCTTTCCCTCCTGTGACCTCAGATAAGAACATCCCCTCCCCCAGCCTGTTGCTCAACTCTGCTGCTCTTTGGTGGGCGTGTCTCAGGAGTAGCTCATTTACATAGACACTGAAACATCGCATGTGGAGGAGGAGTGAAGTAAAGGGAGTTTGAGTTATAAAAACACACCATGTGAAGAGTATTTCAGCCGGAGCCTTGACAGACAGCTGAGGTGAGACCGGAGACCTGGTTTAACCCGGAAACACTAAAATATGGGACCTTTAATGAGAAAATGAAAGAATTGTTTACACCCGTTATTGTTTTAGTGATAGCTCATTGTGGAAACATTCAACAACTTAAATATGAAAAAAAATCTGATGTGAGGTCGCTTATTAAAATCTATGAATTTTTTATGTTTGAGATTTTAAAAGAATAAACTGGAAGGTTCTCTCAGAGGTACGTAACAACTGCAGGGTGATAACGGCATCGTCTCTTATTGTCCTAAACTTTAGTGCTAAAGTCATCAGTCCATCACTACGTTAGCATCACAGCTCAAATGTAACAATGTAATGAAAAGCTAAATCCGGCCTGATTGACTTCTTTTGTGGTAAGTGGATAAAATTATGTAAATTCCATTTTGGGCTGAAGTGTGGCTTTAATATATAATCACTCGAGCACCTCTTGTGATCCTGGCCTGTGACAGTGTTAGTAATTCATTCACTCTCCTCCTTCATTTATTTATTCATGAAGCATTAAACCATTAGTCCATCACCATTAATTCACTACATTAGATCACACAAAGTTACACTACAGCAGCCAGAAGACACACACACACACACACACACACACACACACACATATATATATATAACTTTATGATTAACATCAGGTTCAGAAACTTAGTGTGAATGAGAGATAAAAACCTCCTGAATAAACGATACCAAAGTTAACAAACGTGTGTCCACGGCTTCATCCTAAACCACATCTTATTAACGTCAGAACAGAACTCTCAGGCTTCACTCGCAACATTAGTGGTTTACAATTCTGAGATTCTTTTGCCAAAATCATGGAATTTTCTTCACATTCAGGACTAAACTATGAGCTGTAAATCTCCGTCAAACAGAGGGCGACGTATCTGCAACTCGACATCCTCAACAAGTGCTGGATTAACCAGTTTCAGAAAGCTGATGGGCTTCAGTCATGTGAAAGTGAAAAGGGCAAAATCACAATTACACCCATTGGACCGTCCACCGTGCGGCTGATTATCTGGTCAGAAACATCCCTACAGACAGAGCAGGTACTGACCATGGCGCATCGATCACGCAGAACCGCAAACAGCCACTAGAGGCGCATTTCTCATTCCAACAAAGGCTGAGCAATGGGCAAAATGTGCAGCGCACTTACCTGCTCCCAGAATGCACCACAGCAGGACACCGAGCCCAGAGCCGCATGAAACAGGAAGAGAGAGAGAGAGAAAGACAAGGAGAGAACGTTAGTGCACAGAGAAAGTCTTTAAGATCTGAGCTTCAGTGTGTGTGTGTGTGTGTGTGTGTGTGTGTGTGAAACCAGACACTATTCTGTAAATACTGCACTTTTAAGACACACACATATACAGTCTCTCTCACACACTATAGTTTAATACTTATGTAATATGCAGTAATATCACTCAGGTCATTAGATTCCCATTACTGTCCTTTTCTACTCAGCAGAAAGACGTTAAACGTCTACATGGGAAAAATAAATCAGTGCTGAATTACACAGTGCAGAAATCAGTAACACACACACCTGGGATGAGCATGTTTCATAGACTATATAACGCATTAGTGTTTAGAGTTAGCGTGTACAAAGCAGTCATATACAAGGGATGTTCAACTCAAACCAGGATTTGCTGAAATTTCCAGTGAAATAAAGACATAAAACAGGGAACTGATGTTCAGTCACAGTGTGGTGATGAGACTCCGAGTCGCAGTGAAACATCTGAACTGTGAGAACGTTATAAAGACGTCCGTACGTCTGTGAGTGACGATCCCGGCCGAGGTGGAGCCTCACTGCAGTCGATCACGTGAACATTCAGAGAGTGGAACGTCTGATCACTGAAGATCTACTAGCGGAAGAGACACACACTCATTCGCCAACACCACGTCCCCTGTACAGTCCTGACCTCACTCCAGAATATTTACACATGTTTGGACCATTACAGGAGTTCCTGGGAGGCCAGCGTTTCAGACGTGAACCAGACAGACAGTCCTGTCATGGTTCTGGCGTACTGAGAGAACTTTATACCTTGATGATGTCCAGGCTCTAGTGACACACTGTGATAAGTGCATTAGTGTATCAGGGGATTATATAGAGACATAAAGGGAGTGTTTACTCTCAGGACTGTGTTCTGTTATTCAGTACTATCAAAAGTCCCACTTTGACTCGAACACCGCTCATTAATTGATTTGTTCCAATATATTCATTGAAACTCGAAAAATCCTTATAATATAATAACTCTCATACTGACACAACATTAACCAAATGTGACCTCGCGGTTAAACATAGCCAGACAAAACAAAAATGTCAGTCAGACATAATAAAATCCTCCAGACAAAACATTCACAAACAACTTGTCTATTTTCTAAGGTTACAAACACAAGGAAGTAAGTCAGAACCTTCAGGAGGAGAATGAGTTGAATGGAGTACTAGGGGTGTAAATCAGCGGTGATTTGATTCGATTCAACATCACTACAGTTTGATTTATTTCAAGCAACTATATTTCTTACAGGTTTTAAAGCATTAAAAACTACTAGAAGTATCTAATAAGCTTTGAAACGCTCTGTAAAGAAATTTGTCAATTTATAGAGAGAGAACTAAAGTTTACTAAAAAATATTTTAAAAGTGTGAAGTGACAGTTTGAAATGAATGGAACAAAGGATTGGTTCAACTGCATGACCAATTAAATCACAGAGGTCTAATGGTGCCAGTCATCCTCTGTTTGGGGGACTCGTGGACCCATGTGATGGTCCAGTTAAATAAACCTGTACTTCAGACTAAGACTTCAGCTTGTTACACAAACCATTAGTGATTGTGTGAAGTGTATTTTTATACACAATGGAGCAAATTTTGTCCTCTCTCCGTAGCGCACGACAATCTCTCCTGTCAATCACAGTCGTGAGTTCGGGTATGAGGAAGAGGGCCGAGGGCTCATCCTGTAGAATGTGTTTAGGATGAACAGTCCACGAAACAGACACAGATCATCGATCCGCTCGTGTGGTTTCACAACAGGCGCATTTGCTGCCGTGACCCCACCCATCTCCCCAATACCACTATAGTGGTCATGGGTCTTGAACCCCCGACCCTCCAACGATCGCCTGAACCCGCTCCGCCCCTACACAACCGCTAGAACACTCACCTGTAACAGTGAAAGCGGTATTTAGTTTAATGATTGCTGTGTGAGTAAAGACATTAGCCAATCACACTGCAGGAGGCATATTGTTTAGAAATGCATCATAATCATGTCCTGATTATTGACCCATATGCTCGGGGTGACAGAGCAGAACAGCTCGGCGCTCTGACTGCCAAAAAAGTGGTACTCGGTCTACTTAATGGAGCAGCACGTAGAAAAAAATTACATCTTGAAAAGGCAACAATTAGTCGTGTGAGTCATTTCCTGTCTAACACTTACAGTATTTGGTTATACTGTACTTGTC
>CM060118.1:275000-287500 GCA_030522415.1 Channallabes apus | reverse complement strand
CCATCAACTAGCCAGTTAGCTGCCCCATCGACCAGTCAAATAGCCACCCAACAGACCAGCCAGTTAGCAAACCCCCCAACCAGCGAGGTAACCACCCAACCAACCAACCAATCAACCCTCAATCCAGCCTACCAACCATCCACAACACCCCAAGACTGCAATTCTCATAGATTCCAATGGCAAATTTTTAAATCACAGAAAGCTGTTCATCATCCCCAACACCACCATCGCACAGCATCCAACCATAACAGATGAACAACTATTTGACCATGTGCACCTACACCAAGACGGAATCAGACTCTTCGCCAAGAATATAAAGGATGCTACACTCAAGAGAGACCAAAACAATCCGAAGCTCAGCAGGTCTAAAAACTCCCAAAGCCAAAGACCAACTACTAACAGCCACACACCCGACGAACCACCTCAACATAGGAGACATATGACCTACAACACACACCATTTGAAAGCCCAACACAACAGAGTCACAGTCAACAACTCAAAGTCCATCAAATTTCACACTAGCAAAGCACAAACAGCAAGAACCGAATCCAGACCAACACAGAGGCAGAACCCCCGCTTCAGCAACACCCTGTGGCAAAAGGAACCTTATAATGAAGCTCAACCACTTCTACCCCTGCAGCACCTCTCATATGCTGATATAGTTCAAGGTAAAACACACCCAAACTCAACAGAAATCGGAGAGGTGCTGTGTGGAGACTTTAACGCCAGGATCCCAGGAGACTCCTTGGGTCGGTTCACCTACTGCTCAGCTCTCGGGTCGAGTGTAGTCGACTACGCCATCACTGACATGGACCCCTCCTGCATAAGTGCCTTCACTGTCAGACCACAGCTACCCTTATCAGACCACTGCCAAATTAATGTCTTCCTAAAAACAATCCAGCAGCCAATTAACACAAGAGAAAACTACAAACTACTGAACCTTAATCAGGGCTATAAATGGAGCCCTAACAGTGTGTCTGAACTTTCCAACGCAATGAGTTCTACAGAAGTCACTAATCTCATTAACACCTTCCTAACAACCGAGTTCCAACCCAATCAGACCAGCGTAAACCTCGCAGTAGAGCAAATCAATCAAATTTACCACATAGCAGCAACTAAAGCTAATCTGTGTAAAACACACAAACACCAGAAACAAAAATCCAACACTGAAAAATGGTTTGATGGGGAATGTCAGTCTGCAAGAAAACAGCTCCGACAGCTATCCAACCAAAAACACAAACTACCACAAAACACTGAACTCAGAGGAAAATACTGTGAAACACTGAAGAACTATAAACAGTTACTTCAGAAGAAAAAACAACAGCACTACCATCAGACATTAAGAGAAATTGAAGAATCCATGAATGAAAACCAGTTCTGGGAAAAATGGAACAGCCTAAACCCGACACACACGCAGGACACATCAATAAAAGATCCAAAAATATGGACAACCTATTTTGAATCACTTTTTAAAGGAATCTCCCCACAAAATCTTACAACAAATCAAAAAGTAATCCAAAATAAACTAGAAAATTTAGAAACCATCATAAAAAATAACCAAAACCCGCTTGATTACCAAATTACACCAGACCAACTGACTGACGCACTGAAAAACTTTAAAGACAAGAAGGCGTGTGGTCCAGACAGCATCAGGACGGAGATGCTTAAACACAGCACTCCTGTAATGAAGAGTGCTGTGTTGAGGCTCTTCAACCTGGTTCTTCAAGCTGGCTGTTTTCCTGACACCTGGACCCGGGGGCTTATATCCCCAATTCATAAGAGTGGAGACAAATTAGACTCTAATAACTAGCGGGGCATATGTGTGAGCAGTAATCTGGGGAAGGTGTTCTGCTGCATCATCAACACCCAGATCCAGGCCTTCCTTATCGAACACAGCGTCCTGAGTAAGAGTCAGATCGGCTTTCTACCAAACCATCGCACCACTGATCATATTTACACCCTACACACACTCATCAACCAACATGTTCACCAAAAAAGCTTTTGTAGACTTTAAAAAAGCATTTGATTCGATTTGGCACACAGGATTATTTTATCAGGTTTTAAAAAGTGGAATAGGGGGTAAAGTATATGACATCATCAAGTCCATCTATTCGAACAACAAATGCAGCATAAAACTCGGCAAGAAAAGGACAGATTACTTCACTCAAGGGCGTGGGGCGAGACAGGGCGTGGGGCGAGACAGGGCGTGGGGCGAGACAGGGCGTGGGGTGAGACAGGGCGTGGGGCGAGACAGGGCATGGGGTGAGACAGGGCGTGGGGCGAGACAGGACGTTTGGCGAGACAGGGCGTGGAGCGAGACAGGACGTTTGGCGAGACAGGACGTGGGGCGAGACAGGGCGTGGGGCGAGACAGGGTGTGGGGTGAGACAGGGCGTGGGGCGAGACAGGACGTTTGGCGAGACAGGGCGGGGGGCGAGACAGGACGTTTGGCGAGACAGGACGTGGGGCGAGACAGGGCGTGGGGTGAGACAGGGTGTGGGGTGAGACAGGGCGTGGGGCGAGACAGGACGTTTGGCGAGACAGGGCGTGGGGCGAGACAGGACGTTTGGCGAGACAGGACGTGGGGCGAGACAGGGTGTGGGGTGAGACAGGGTGTGGGGTGAGACAGGACGTTTGGCGAGACAGGGCGTGGGGCGAGACAGGATGTTTGGCGAGAAAAGGCGTGGGGCGAGACAGGACGTTTGGCGAGACAGGACGTGGGGCGAGACAGGGCGTGGGGTGAGACAGGGCGTGGGGCGAGACAGGGTGTGGGGTGAGACAGGGCGTGGGGCGAGACAGGACGTTTGGCGAGACAGAACGTGGGGCGAGACAGGACGTTTGGCGAGACAGGACGTGGGGCGAGACAGGACGTGGGGCGAGACAGGGTGTGAGGTGAGACAGGACGTTTGGCGAGACAGGGCGTGGGGCGAGACAGGATGTTTGGCGAGAAAGGGCGTGGGGTGAGACAGGACGTTTGGCGAGACAGGACGTGGGGCGAGACAGGGTGTGGGGTGAGACAGGACGTTTGGCGAGACAGGACGTGGGGCGAGACAGGGTGTGGGGTGAGACAGGACGTTTGGCGAGACAGGACGTGGGGCGAGACAGGGTGTGGGGTGAGACAGGACGTGGGGCGAGACAGGACGTGGGGTGAGACAGGGCGTGGGGCGAGACAGGGCGTGGGGCGAGACAGGGCGTGGGGTGAGACAGGACGTGGGGTGAGACAGGGTGTGGGGTGAGACAGGGTGTGGGGTGAGACAGGGCTGCAGCTTGAGTCCAACTCTGTTCAATATTTACATCAATGAGTTATCGATGTTACTGGAACAATCTGCAGCTCCTGGACCCTAAACAATACAGAAGTCAAATTTCTGCTCTACGCAGACGACCTGGTGCTGCTGTCTCCTACTGAACACGGCTTACAGCGGCACCTGGACCTGCTGGAGCGGTTCTGTCAGAACTGGGCCCTGACAGTCAATCTAGCAAAAACCAAAATTATCATCTTCCAAAAAAAGGCCAGATCTCAGATAAACAGACACATGTTCACTCTGGGAAACTCCATCCTAGAACACACGTTACATTACGACTACCTGGGACTGAAACTCAGCGCCTCCGGAGGCTTCGATCTGGGAGTGAATGCAGTGAAAGAAAAAGCACGAAGAGCTCTGTATGGAATTAAGAACAGATTCTACAGAATACACATCCCAATTAGAATCTGGTGTAAAATGTGTTGATAGCATCATCGCACCTATTGCGCTGTACGGATGTGAGGTCTGGGGTCGACTCAGTAAACACGACTACACTCGCTGGGACAAACATCCCACAGAGTCCCTGCATGCAGAATTCTGTAGAAATATCCTCAAAGTTCAGAGAAAAACACCAATTAACGCATGTAGGGCAGAATTAGGCCGATTCCCGCTGATTATAGCCGTCCAGAAAAGAGCAGTAAAATTCTATAAACACCTTAAACTGAGTAATGAAAACACCCTGCAGTACGAAGCACTGAGAACCCGAGAGCTCGGCCCTAAACCCAGTCCCCTCTGTCAGCTGATCCTGAGACTCACTAACACACTAACCCCTAACACACTGCAGTCTCAGAGCAGCACTGCTCACCACAGTCTCATCAGAATCAGACACATCACTGATCAGATGAGGAGAGAGTATCTGCAGCACTGGGACAGTCAGACCCAAACCCAGTCCAGACTACACTGCTATCGGGCCCTAAAGAGAGAGAGGAGGAACCGGCAGAGTGTCTCTTCACCGTCAGAGATATAAAGCAGAGACGGATCCTGACCAGGTACAGGCTGAGGGACACCGTCTGGCTGTAGAGACGGAGGAGACACAGGAGAACCTGGAGCACAGAGAGCAGAGACTGTGTGCTCAGTGTACGAGCGGTGAGGTCGAGACGGAGATGCACTTCCTTCTTTACTGCCAAAAATATCAACATATAAGGAGCAACTTCACTGAGATCATCACTCACAAAATCCCAAATTACTCCAAATTAACAGAAGGTGAAAAAATGAGAATCATTATAGGAGAAGGCGGCACGGCTACACTCGCTGGAGAGTGTGTGTCTGAGTGTGAGAACCTGAGGGACAGTGAGACACAGCGGAACCGGAATGTTTCTAACTAACTAAAGAAAAATAATAATAATAATAATAATAATAAAAAAAAATAAATAGTCATAATAATAAAAATTGTAAATCACAACCGTTTAGATTGTGTTGTTGTTATTGTTGTTAATATTGATGTTTTATATGTATATGTATGTATATATATTTAAAAAAAACATTAATTAATTAATTTCTTTATTATTGTTATTTTATTTATTTTATTATTAATGTGTATATGTATATTTATTTATTATTATTATTTTATTTATTTATTTATATTTATTTTATTTTTTTTGGGGGGGGTTGTTTTGTTTATGTCTACCTAATATGATATTCTTTCATATCTAATATGTTTATACTGTATAGGTTTATAAATTCAGATTAATGTAATTAATGTTTTCTAATGGCTTTAGCAACAATGTAATACTTTTATTAACATTCATGCCAATAAAACTCTTCTGAACTGAACTGAGACACAGAGAGACAGAGAGACACAGAGAGAGACACAGAGAGAGAGACACAGAGAGAGAGAGAGAGAGAGACACAGAGAGAGAGACACAGAGAGAGACACAGAGAGAGAGACACAGAGAGAGAGAGAGAGAGAGACACAGAGAGAGAGACACAGAGAGAGAGACACAGAGAGAGAGAGAGAGACACAGAGAGAGAGAGAGACTGAGAGAGACAAATGGGTTTGTGCTATAGAGGTGAAGTGACTGAAGACGTCTTTCCAATTATATAATATCCACCTGTGTGTGTACGTGCGAGCACATGTGTGTGAGACTGTAGTAGCTGCTGAGTACGCACACACACACACACACACACACGTCCATGCAGTGGGACTGTACAAGCTGACACTGTACAGGTCCTCTGTCGTCCTGTGTGTGTGCGTGTGTGTGCAGGACGACAGAGGACCTGTGTCTCAGGCGCATGCGGTGTAATCCTCTTACCGTCTGCTTGATGCAAGCTCGATACAGACATTATAATAACTAATACACACACACACACAAACAGTCAGTCACTGCAAGCCATGACCTCTCTCTCACACACACACACACACACACACACACACACACACACACACTCCTCCATCTAGAGATTTACTTTGAGTGGTGATGCTGCAGAACACACGGTGCTGTATAATGCAAATAAACACTTAATAAATAATCATCTCACAGGTACGCCGTGTGTGTGTGTGTGTGTGTGTGTGTTTGTTTAATAAACCGAACCACTGCAGGGATTCAACCAGGACAAAACAGAGATTCCCTTTGTTGTAATTAGCTCAGTGTCGAACACTCGTACATCAGACATCCTGCAGGTTCTTTTAATAGACAGAAGTGATGCACAGCCGATCGCAACATGTCGCAATATAGTCGCAATATAGAGTCACTAGGTTTGCTCAAATCGTGCATCTCTATAGTTTTCCCATTTCATTCACAAATACACCACGACCACGGCATGAAGACGCACACGCGATCGAACACGCAAACAAATCAGTCACACCGTCACAGAATGAGTAACACGGCTAGTTTATACGATACACTACACCTAAATCTCACCTAAATCTCACCTAAATCTCAGTAACCAGGAGGAAACATGTTGTCTCGAAACACACTATAAACACAAGCTCGTTTACACACACGTACACGTTCCATGTCCTTCATCAGGACTAGAACTAACACACATGACTGATATTACAGGTGTCATCAGAGGTCACATGATCAGCTGAACGGGGCTGAATGGTCTCGTGTGCACATTAAGTGTCACATGATCTCCAGATAAATACACCTGGTACTTAAAGGACCCAAACCATACCTTCAAATTCAAAGTTCTGGAAAGGGATCAGGGTTTGGCTTTGGGTCGGCCCGATTTCACAATTACCATTTAAACTGCGATATATAGCTATTAAATTTACTATTTAGCAGTTCAACATACTTATCAAGATGGACTGGAAATAACGGCTCAAAAGATAAAAAATATTTATGCCTCTTTTCCACTGCATAGTACGGCCCGACACGGTTCAGTTCAACTCACTTGGGTTCGGCTCAGTTCGGCTCGGTTTGCACTTCCACTGCAGTTTAGTACCGCTTTAGAGTGGGCGGGATTACTCACGTGTCGTTATAGTCGCGGCGCCTCTACTGCCGTGACATCATCGTAAACGCGCCACAAACAAACACACAACAATGGAGCATATCGACGGCATGGTGTTCTTCATTCTCGGCATGTGGATGTTTTTAACAGCGAGACGAAGGAGTTTGTTTCAAAAGAGGCCGACGGTTAATACAAAAAGGTGCGTCCGGATCCTTCTCTGGCTGTTTCTAAATATAGCGGTTCTGTTGTGACTCATGTCGCAAGTTCGGACCAGCAGAGTTTACACGTCACGTTTTGGTAACGGTTCGGCGCGCTCGGAACCTCGGCTGAGGTGGTACTATAAAAAGGACCAGGTACCAGGTACTGTTCCCAGTGGAAAACCCCCCAAAAGTGAGCTGTACTGAACCGTGCTGTGCTGCACTATGCAGTGGAAAAGCGCCATTATTAGATTACTGACACAAACTCTACATAAATTCATGACTATGTGTATATACATAGTGGAACTTTCTACAAGTCTATCTGAGTCTCCAATAACTACTGGACTCCATTTTACATCAACTATTATAACATCAATTAACATCAACTATTATAGCTGAACCGAACACTTAACACTGTATAAATGCAGATCATTTCCTGCTATCTGTTTCACCCAGATGAGGATGGGTTCCCTGTCGAGTCTGGTTCCTCTCAAGGTTTCTTCCTATTACCATCTCAGGGAGTTTTTCCTTGCCACTGTCGCCCTCGGCTTGCTCACCAGGGACTATCTGAACATTTTGATTCATACACATTCACATTCCATACAAACTTAAATAATTCTTTTGATTGTGTAAAGCTGTTTTGAGACAATGTCAATTGTTAAAAGCGCTATACAAATAAGACTGAATATATATAACCTGGAATAAACTGCAGCCGTCGGAGATTTATAATATATATTATAATTATAAATTTATAATAAGAGCAGAGGTCCGAACTACGAGGTCTTTTTTCAAGCACTAGTCTGGTTTAAAGTGGTGTGTTTTTTTTGCCTGCCATGGAGAAGGCTCTGGGTTCGACTCCCAGCCAATGCATGCAGTGTTACAAAAATAATAAGAGGGTTGGGTCAGGAAGTGCATCTGTTTTAAACCCTGTCAAGTTGTTTGTGGGTCGGATGGTTCACCCCTTAACAGCAGCCATGATCTAGTGCAGAGGTTCTCTCCTCCGGTCCTGGAAGACCTCGGTCCTCCACACTGTACTGCACCCTCAGCTCCCTGCACACCCAAGTTAACTCACCCAGTAATTAACAGCCTTTTCTTAATTGAAGTGGGTGTGGTGAAGCAGAGAGAACCTCAACATGTGCAGGAAGGTGATTCTCCAGGAAAAAGGTTGAGAACCACTGAACCACAGAAGATCGTCCACCACAAGGATATAAATATCTACAGCATACACACACTGTAATGTCACTACTGAGTCTTAGTTTTAAAGGGAACCTTTTATATAACATTTATATGACTTTTTTTTCTACACTGTAAAACAATACAGAAGGCGTTTATCCAAAATCCACAATAATCTCCTTTGAACAGTTGATATTGAGATGTTTATCTGCTACTTCTGCTCTGTGAAGCTTCATAACGCCTCTAATCTGAGGTGCTGGTTGTTAATTGGTGATTTCTGAGGCTGGTGACTCTAAATGAACGTCTCCTCTGCAGCAGAGCTCAGTTTTGGTCTTGTTCTCCTGTGAAGGTCTTCATGAGGGACAGTTTCATCATCATGGAGCTCGATGGGTT
The DNA here is from genome assembly GCA_030522415.1 of Channallabes apus. Taxonomy (NCBI): domain Eukaryota; kingdom Metazoa; phylum Chordata; class Actinopteri; order Siluriformes; family Clariidae; genus Channallabes; species Channallabes apus. Next base: position 279,043 of record CM060118.1, on the reverse strand, counting down.
TTACAAACACACTCGACACGATACTGTTCTTGTAGGAATTATTCCAGAACAGCCGACCTTCAGGTCTTCATGTTGTTGTTGTTACTTAATTATCTAATTCCATGTGTGTTTTTTGAAAAAAACAGTACGGTTCTCTAATGTGACCTGATGTAAGGAGATAACCTCCTCTGGGTTGTTGCTTATCTCCGTCCAGCTCTGCTAGAGATGTGTAGATTAGCAGTAACTTATTTACTAAGACACTAAAACAGCACAGTTGGAAGGAGAGTGAAACAGAGTTAGTCTAAAATGTGAGGTGTATTTCAGCTGGAGCATTAACACACACACACACACACACTTTGGGGAGCTTTTAGTCCAGTGTTAACTTGTTAAATGAAATAGTAAAGTATAGGATCTTTAAAAGGAACAACGCGACTCCATGTCTGAGATAAGAACCCAGTTGTGTGAATGATTTTGTTTTTCATATAAAGTTGTGTTTTTGAGTTTTGATTACAGATTCCGCTTCATCACAATCCAAACTTCACATCTAATTGAGCACCATAAAAGACATGGTCTGAATCATTTGACTAATTGTGAACCAGAATCTGTATCCAAAGCAATTCACCAAGAGAAACTGTATTAAGATTCACATCGTCTCCAACACGCAGCTCTGCCTCCTCGCCGAGTCGGATCCTGGCGTGAAGTGACACCAAGCTGTGTGCAGAGGAAGAAAGCGATCCGGCTTCAAGATGGAGCGACAGCTGTTTGTAGCCTTGTGAAGTCCTTCTGTGTGTTTTTTACAGACGAGAGCGGCATAAAGAGTCGGGAACAACATCAGAAGGTTTGTTGAAGATGTTGAACCTGAAACGCTTGTAAGGTGTGTGATGATCACAGACATGCAGTTTAAACAAAGCTCATGGCTCCTATGGCTTGTTAGTTTTAAACTGAAGCTACAAAGTTAACGTAACTTGCTTCTTCCACGAAACATGTCTCGGCTACGCTTGGTTCAAGTTATTTTCAGGTTTAGACAAAACTACCATTTCAGGTATTCGTGTAGCTCCAGTCATTTATACGACGTATTGCACTGATTAAAACACAGCCCACCTGTGTGATGTACACACTCATCCATCATCACTACCGCTGGGTAACACTGGGATTAGGAAAGTTGGGTATTCAGGATTTACAGGCAGCAGTCACACACCTGGCATAAGACCCGTCTCCACTGGAGGCCAGTTTAAGGACAGTGGACTACTGAGATTATTCACTTTGGCATTGCGGCAAGCTGAAGTCGAACAGCTCGAATCTTAATGTGACAAAGCGCGATTAAGATATGAGAAGAAGTCCGGCTGTAGATCTGCGTATTACTCCACTAAACCGGAGGTGGGAATGTCCTGTCCAACAGAGACAACCAAGGACACGGTATTTCTCGTGCTTTGTCCCCCATATTAGAGGTCTTATTCCGTAGACCCTTCCTGCTACAACACATCCAGAGTGTCCTTACCTCAGACTTAGGACTGGAACTAAGAACGCCCTGCATCTCAATGACTGGCTATTATTATTACTATCATTATTATTATTATTATGGCCGTCAAACACCATCAAACACTGCACACCGTCAAACACCATCAAACACCGCACACCGTCAAACACCATCAAACACTGCACACCGTCAAACACCATCAAACACTGCACACCGTCAAACACCATCAAACACTGCACACCGTCAAACACCACCAAACACCGCACCGTCAAACACCGTCAAACACCGCACACCGGCAAACACCATCAAACACCGCACACCGTCAAACACCGCACACCATCAAAAACCATCAAACACTGCACACCGTCAAACACCATCAAACACCGCACACCATCAAACACCGCACACCATCAAACACACGCACACCATCAAACACTGCACACCGTCAAACACTGCACACCGTCAAACACCGTCAAACACCGCACACCGTCAAACACCATCAAACACCGCACACCATCAAAAACCATCAAACACAGCACACCGTCAAACACCGCACACCATCAAACACACGCACACCATCAAACACTGCACACCGTCAAACACAGCACACCGTCAAACACCGTCAAACACCGCACACCGTCAAACACCATCAAACACCGCACACCATCAAAAACCATCAAACACAGCACACCGTCAAACACCGCACACCATCAAACACCGCACACCATCAAAAACCATCAAACACAGCACACCGTCAAACACCGCACACCATCAAACACCGCACACCGTCAAACACCATCAAACACCGCACACCATCAAACATTGCACACCGTCAAACACCATCAAACACCGCACACCATCAAACACCACCAAACACCGCACACCATCAAACACCGCACACCGTCAAACACCGCACACCATCAAAAACCATCAAACACTGCACACCGTCAAACACCACCAAACACCGCACACCATCAAACACCGCACACCATCAAACACTGCACACCATCAAAAACCATCAAACACCGCACACCGTCAAACACCATCAAACACCGCATCGTCAAACGCCGTCAAACACCGCACACCGGCAAACACCATCAAACACCACACACCGTCAAACACCGCACACCATCAAAAACCATCAAACACTGCACACCGTCAAACACCATCAAACACCGCACACCGTCAAACACAGCACACCGTCAAACACCGTCAAACACCGCACACCGTCAAACACCATCAAACACCGCACACCATCAAAAACCATCAAACACAGCACACCGTCAAACACCGCACACCATCAAACACCGCACACCGTCAAACACCGCACACCGTCAAACACCATCAAACACCGCACACCATCAAACATTGCACACCGTCAAACACCATCAAACACCGCACACCGTCAAACACCATCAAACACCGCACACCGTCAAACACCATCAAACACCGCACACCGTCAAACACCATCAAACACCGCACACCATCAAACACTGCACACCGTCAAACACCGCACACCATCAAAAACCATCAAACACTGCACACCGTCAAACACCATCAAACACCGCACACCATCAAACACCGCACACCATCAAACACTGCACACTGTCAAACACCGCACACCATCAAAAACCATCAAACACTGCACACCGTCAAACACCATCAAACAAAGCACACCATCAAACACCGCACACCATCAAACACTGCACACCGTCAAACACCATCAAACACTGCACACCGTCAAACACCATCAAACACCGCACACCATCAAACACCGCACACCATCAAACACCGCACACCATCAAAAACCATCAAACACTGCACACCGTCAAACACCATCAAACACCGCACACCGTCAAACACCGTACACCATCAAACACCGCACACCGTCAAACACCACACACCATCAAACACCATCAAACACAGCACACTGTCAAACACCATCAAACACAAGAGATGAAGAAACCAGAAGAGAAAACGACAGAACTCATCAGTAAAGGTTTATATGTTATACCTGAGCTGTAGATTTTGAAACTTTTAGTTCTGAAAGTTTAGTTGCACAACTTAGTGTTTTTGTATAATTATTTATTTCAATGTGTGCCTTAGTTTTTTTGATAATTAAAGTATTAAAGTTTGAAATTTTACCTTTTTAGTTTTTGCATCCGAGAAAAGGCTTTACATTTACATTTAGGCAGACGCTCTTATCCAGAGCGACTTACATTTTTATCTCATTACACATCTGATCAGTCGAGGCTCAGGGGCCCAACAATGTCAACTTGGTGGTTGTGGAGTTTGAACCTGGGATCTTCCGAACCGTCGTCCAATCCTTAACCACTGAGCTACACCTGGCTTTAAAATAAGAATGTATGACTCTGTAATACACTTAATTCAACTCGGTCAACTTTAATACCCCTAATCACACCTACACGGTGGCCGGTAGTACAGTTCATCATGATTCACCGCAAGTTTTGGCGCTGCGATTACGTTTCCATGTTTCTGCGCGAAATTTATAAAAAAAAATTTTAACATGTTTCATTTTTTGTCGGCCCTCGCGGAAGCTTGCGGACCTGCAGAACTTCAGTTTCTC
>CM060118.1:225000-267500 GCA_030522415.1 Channallabes apus | reverse complement strand
AATAAACCGCGCCGACCATCAACATACATTTTACCCCACTGGGATGCGCACGTACAAACCAGGCATGGCAAGGCGGAAACAATATTAAACAGTCCTGACATTTTAAATGAATTGTTTTTAAATAAAACACAGTGAGTCGCGCAGGTTTGTGATTCGAGCGGCGCTGCGCGATCCACCGGGCTGCGCAAATAAACCAGATCATCACTGCGCTATTCAGATAGTCGCGCTGCGCTGTATCTACGCAGATATTCGGTTCAATCGGGTGCCTCGGTTTCGTCCCACTTTTGATGTGTTTGGCTTCACATACACTTCGACAATGGAAGAAGTGCAGCAGCAGTGAGTTTACTTACATGTGACGAAACCAACAACGAGGAGATTGTACAGAGAAAAGCTGCCTCGTCTGTGGTGTGGAATTGGTTTGTGTAGAAGAAAAGTGATACGAATGAGATGAACGTGATTTAGAAGGTACACAAGTGCACTGTTTTAACAAGCGGTGGAAACACGTCAAACCTTTTCTATCATCTGAAATCCAAACATCCAAACGAATATGGCCAAAGTAAAAAAAAAATGCGTCAAACCTCAGCAATTCACAGTTTATATAAAATTACATTATGTAAAACAGTTTCTTTGTGTTTTCATTTTTATTTATGCATTTTCAGATACAGCAATTGTGATTGTGATCGTTATAGGGGTAGAAAATTGCCTCTACCGTGATAGAAGATTTTGGTTATATCACCCACCACTAATGAAGTCTATCTTGAGCTTGGATTCATGGTGGGGATGGTGGGGGTAGAAGAGACCCATGTGACCACTGTTACTGTTACCACTACTGACAGTTCTATTACTCCTCCTACCGGTACTGCCGCTGTAACTGCTTGTATTATTACTACGGTTACTAATATTGTTATTGTTACTGCTGCTACGGTTTCTGATCCTCTACTACTACTGGTACTCCTGACACTGTCATTATTCCCATGTTAATATTAGAAGTGATAATAATACAATGTTTTTTATTTTTGTCTATAAGTAATAAGCAAAAGAAGGTTTGTTTCCCCCAGTTCAGTCACTAAGAGTGTGAATAACGGTGTGTGTTGTGCAGGTCTACATGTGACTCAGTGATATAACGTCGCCGAGTTAAGAGTTTGTTCCATTTTGTGATTCAGGCCTGAAGGCTACAGAAAGGGGAAGAGCTCAAACAGGAAGGAAATGGACTTAGAAACAAATGTGCATGTAGCACCCCCCCCCAAGAACACACACACACACACACACACACATTCCCGCAGCCGTTAGCGCTCAGCAGCTGTACGGACTTTCTGAATTTAAATCATCAACAATAACAGGAGTCATGAGCTGAACCGGTTAATCATTAAACTCCTCCAACGTTTCCTCTGTTACACTGACCGCAGGTTTTACAGTACAGTCTGTGTGTGTGTCTGTGTGTGTGTGAGTGTGTGTGTGTCTGTGCATGCGTGTGTGTCTTTTTGTGTCTTTGTGTCTGTGTGTGTGTGTCTTTGTGTCTGTGTGTGTGTGTGAGTGTGTGTGTCTGTGCGTGTCTGTGCGTGCGTGTGTCTTTTTGTGTCTGTGTGTGTCTGTCTTTGTGTGTCTGTGCGTGTCTTTGTGTCTGTGTGTGTGTGTGTGTGTGTGTGTGTGTGTGTGTGTGTGTGTGTGTGTGTGGGTCTGATGACGCTCATCTATTTTTAACTTGATCTCTTAAGGTTTCAATGAGACGCCGAGTCCTGCTTCAAGGCATTGCCTTTATCAATAATGTATCTGCGTGCCTTTAGTACAGAAACACACTCACACACACTTACACTCACACACACACACCTAAGCTTTGTATGTCACACACACTGATGTGTAACGTCTTAATGCATTCAAGATTAATAACTGTAGTATTATTACTACATGTACCATTGGTCAGTCAGATAGACAGACAGTGTGTGTGTGTGTGTGTGTGTGTGTGTGCGCGCGCGTTGCACAGGACGCCCGAGCTGATCACATGATGTCAGATGGACAGATCTCAGTGTAAGGTCAGAGGTCACATTATTAATGTTTATTTAAACACTCATCAGGAATTCTAGTAAAGTAACCAGATGAATTCTGATGTAGCTCTTATTCCTACTCCTAAAAGTAGGACCAAAATGATGTCACTGTCACAGTAAATACGGGTCCTGATATTTAACTGAGCACCACCGTGTGCACCACCGTGTGCAGTACATGGATAAACGTACTCACTCACACATCCGAGTGGCTCATGTCACTTCAGTGACAAACGTCTGTCCTTCTCGAGGTCTCATCATTCTACTTATTGGGTGACATCACGGTGATGCAAGACTGGATTCAATCTGACTGAAATAACGAAGGGGAGGAAAGAAATAATTAAACATTACATGAGCGAGGGGTGGAGGGGTGTGGCAAGGGGTGGCGAGGAGGTGTGTGGAGGTGGTGTGGAGGTGGTATGGAGGTGGCGAGGAGGTGGCGTGGAGGTGGTGTGGAGGTGGCGTGGAGGTGGCGTGGAGGTGGTATGGAGGTGGCGAGGAGGTGGCGTGGAGGTGTGTGGAGGTGGCGAGGAGGTGGCGTGGAGGTGGCGGGAAGGTGGCGAGGAGGTGTGTGGTAGTGTGTGGAGGTGGTGTGGAGGTGTGTGGTAGTGTGTGGAGGTGGTGTGGAGGTGTGTGGTGGTGTGTGGAGGTGGCGAGGAGGTGGTGTGGAGGTGGCGAGGAGGTGTGTGGTGGTGTGTGGAGGTGGCGAGGAGGTGGTGTGGAGGTGGCGAGGAGGTGTGTGGTAGTGTGTGGAGGTGGTGTGGTGGTGTGTGGAGGTGGCGAGGAGGTGGTGTGGAGGTGGCGAGGAGGTGTGTGGTAGTGTGTGGAGGTGGTGTGGTGGTGTGTGGAGGTGGCGAGGAGGTGGTGTGGAGGTGGCGAGGAGGTGTGTGGAGGGGGCGAGGAGGTGTGTGGAGGTGGTGTGGAGGTGGTGTGGAGGTGTGTGGTTGTGTGTGGTGGTGGTGGTGTGGAGGTGGTGTGGAGGTGTGTGGTGGTGGTGTGGAGGTGGTGTGGAGGTGTGTGGTTGTGTGTGGAGGTGTGTGGTGGTGTGTGGGGGTGGTGTGGAGGTGTGTGGTGGTGGTTTGGAGGTGGTGTGGAGGTGTGTGGTTGTGTGTGGAGGTGTGTGGTGGTGTGTGGGGGTGGTGTGGAGGTGGTGTGGAGGTGTGTGGTGGTGGTTTGGAGGTGGTGTGGAGGTGTGTGGTGGTGGTGTGGAGGTGTGTGGTTGTGTGTGGTGGTGGTTTGGAGGTGGTGTGGAGGTGTGTGGTGGTGGTGTGGAGGTGTGTGGTTGTGTGTGGAGGTGGTGTGGTGGTGTGTGGAGGTGGCGAGGTGGTGGTGTGGAGGTGGCGAGGAGGCGGCGAGGAGGTGTGTGGTGGTGGTTTGGAGGTGGTGTGGAGGTGTGTGGTGGTGTGTGGAGGTAGTGTGGAGGTGTGTGGTGGTGTGTATAGGTGGTGTGGAGGTGGCATGGAGGTGGCGAGGAGGTGGTGTGGAGGTGTGTGGAGGTGGTGTGGAGGTGGTGAGGAGGTGGTGTGGAGGTGGCGAGGAGGTGTGTGGTGGTGTGTGGAGGTGGGGAGGAGGTGGTGTGGAGGTGGTGTGGAGGTGGCGAGGAGGTGTGTGGTGGTGTGTGGAGGTGGCGAGGAGGTGGTGTGGAGGTGGCGAGGAGGTGGTGTGGAGGTGGCGAGGAGGTGTGTGGTGGTGTGTGGAGGTGGCGAGGAGGTGTGTGGAGGTGGCGAGGAGGTGTGTGGTGGTGTGTGGAGGTGGCGAGGAGGTGGTGTGGAGGTGGCGAGGAGGTGGTGTGGAGGTGGCGAGGAGGTGGTGTGGAGGTGGCGAGGTGGTGGTGTGGAGGTGGTGTGGTGGTGTGTGGAGGTGGCGAGGAGGTGTGTGGAGGTTGCAAGGCCAGGCTCGATTCCCGTCTCTGTGTGCATGGAGTTTGCATGTTCTCCCCCTTGGTGGGTTTCCTCCGGGTTCTCCGGTTTCCTCCCACAGTCCAAAGACATGCAGATTAGGCTAATTGGCGTTCCTAAATTGACCATAGTGTGTGAATGATTGTGTGTGTGTGTGTGTGTGTTGTGTGTGTGTGTGTGTGTGTGTGTGTGTGTGTGTGTGTGTGTGTGTGTGTGTGTGTGTGTGTTCTGCGATGGATTGGCATGCTGTCCAGGGTGCACTCAAAAAAATAACTCGTTGAATGAACATAATTAATTATGGAAAGAAGTTCCACCTGATTTAATGGCTTTTGTTCAGCATTAAGCAATTTTGTTGGCCCAACTTAATGTTATTAGGTTCATTTAACTTATTTACTACAGCTGCGTCCAACATAATTTACAGTGGTGTGAAAAACTATTTGCCCCCCTCCTGATTTCTTATTCTTTTGCATGTTTGTCACACAAAATATTTCTGATCATCAAGCACATTTAACTATTAGTCAAAGATAACACAAGTAAACACAAAATGCAGTTTTTAAATGAGGGGTTTTATTATTTAGGGAGAAAAAAAATCCAAACCTACATGGCCCTGTGTGAAAAAGTAATTGCCCCCTGAACCTAATAACTGGTTGGGCCACCCTTAGCAGCAATAACTGCAATCAAGCGTTTGCGATAACTTGCAACAAGTCTTTTACAGCGCTCTGGAGGAATTTTGGTCCACTCGTCTTTGCAGAATTGTTGTAATTCAGCTTTATTTGAGGGTTTTCTAGCATGAACCGCCTTTTTAAGGTCATGCCACAACATCTCAATAGGATTCAGGTCAGAACTTTGACTAGGCCACTCCAAAGTCTTCATTTTGTTTTTCTTCAGCCATTCAGAGGTGGATTTGCTGGTGTGTTTTGGGTCATTGTCCTGCTGCAGCACCCAAGATCGCTTCAGCTTGAGTTGACGAACAGATGGCCGGACATTCTCCTTCAGGATTTTTTGGTAGACAGTAGAATTCATGGTTCCATCTATCACAGCAAGCCTTCCAGGTCCTGAAGCAGCAAAACAACCCCAGACCATCACACTACCACCACCATATTTTACTGTTGGTATGATGTTCTTTTTCTGAAATGCTGTGTTACTTTTACGCCAGATGTAACGGGACACGCACCTTCCAAAAAGTTCAACTTTTGTCTCGTCGGTCCACAAGGTATTTTCCCAAAAGTCTTGGCAATCATTGAGATGTTTTTTTAGCACAATTGAGACGAGCCTTAATGTTCTTTTTTCTTAAAAGTGGTTTGCGCCTTGGAAATCTGCCATGCAGGCCGTTTTTGCCCAGTCTCTTTCTTATGGTGGAGTCGTGAACACTGACCTTAATTGAGGCAAGTGAGGCCTGCAGTTCTTTAGATGTTGTCCTGGGGTCTTTTGTGGCCTCTCGGATGAGTTGTCTCTGCGCTCTTGGGGTAATTTTGGTCGGCCGGCCACTCCTGGGAAGGTTCACCACTGTTCCATGTTTTTGCCATTTGTGGATAATGGCTCTCACTGTGGTTCGCTGGAGTCCCAAAGCTTTAGAAATGGCTTTATAACCTTTACCAGACTGATAGATCTCAATTACTTTTGTTCTCATTTGTTCCTGAATTTCTTTGGATCTTGGCATGATGTCTAGCTTTTGAGGTGCTTTTGGTCTACTTCTCTGTGTCAGGTAGCTCCTATTTAAGTGATTTCTTGATTGAAACAGGTGTGGCAGTAATCAGGCCTGGGGGTGACTACAGAAATTGAACTCAGGTGTGATAAACCACAGTTAAGTTATTTTTTAACAAGGGGGGCAATCACTTTTTCACACAGGGCCATGTAGATTTGGAGTTTTTTTTCTCCCTTAATAACGTAAACCTTCATTTAAAAACTGCATTTTGTGTTCAATTATGTTATCTTTGACTAATAGTTAACGGTTTTTGATGAGCAGAAACATTTAAGTGTGACAAACATGCAAAAGAATAAGAAATCAGGAAGGGGGCAAATAGTTTTTCACACCACTGTAATACTGTTAACATAAATGAATAGGGTTGGTACAACAAGTTTTTCAGTTGTAAATTAAGTTGATCCAACTCAAGTAAATATAAATTTCAAGCCCTGGTCAACAGAATTCTGTGAAGGAAGGAAACAGACAAACAGGATAAAACAGAGATTTTTATTTTACACCAGGAGCAACTTACAAATGAGGTCTCAATTTGAAAAGATGTACAAAACATAAAACACCACAAATAAGTATTTAAAAAAAAAAAAACACCAACAGAAACGTTTTGTACTTTATAACTGTACTTTATGATATTTAAATATGACCGTTAGATACGTTGGTCAGGAAACTCCTGAAGTCAGATGCAGACACACTTTCAGTCACAAACTCCTGTGAAAAAATACAGAGATATATATTCAATTAAAATTCATGATACTTAATTTAGCAAATGAACAATATTTATACTTTGTTCCTCTCGCTTCACAACTCATGAGAACAGACCGAAACCAGAACCGAACCAGAGATTAAGCACGCGCATATAACCGTGGGTATTTTAAGTGTGATTAAAAATACAAGAAATAACTTAAACCAAAATAATGTGACTAAACATCGCTAAACAACAGGTGACATTTATGTTAAGTATTTCGTTTCTATTTAGAAAGATGGGAATTAATTCCTGCTTACCTTTTCCACACGACCGCCAACGTTTGTCTTCTGTGTGTTCTCTTCTCGCGATATTTCCGGTTTTCATATTGACAAGATCTTGTTGGTTTATCTCAACATGATTGAATCTAGTATATGTTATGTTGTTGAATTTCATGCAAATACAACATAACTTATTCATGTTTGGCTTGGAAACATGAAATTATTATGTACAAAACACATATTACATTTTAGTACATGTAACAGGTAGCCATGTTCATTTTTTTGAGGGTGTACCCTGCCTCGTGCCTCGAGACTCCTGGGATAGGCTCCAGGTCCCCGCGACCCTGAACACAGGATAAAGCGGTATAGAAGATGAATGAATGAAAAGGATTATTATATATACATTATTTTAATATTCATATCACGGCAGGCAGAAACAGTGCAGTGCCTGATGGGTAATCATGCTGCTCACCTTCCAGTAAAGTGATAATGGTTCCCTCCACTGTTCACAGTTCCCTCTGACCTCAGCACGTTTGTTTACTTCAGTTAGGAATTCTACTTAACATGGCTGAAGACGCTGTGTAGCGCACTGAGGGGGAACGACCGCGCGATCGTAGTGTCCCGTAAACTAGCATGCCGCATGTGGATCGCCAGACTTCTGATCAGGTGACATAAAGTGGCAGCAATTTAAACATACGGCAAACACAAAGCCGAGCAGAGTGTGTTCTGTGAACACCGAGGAAGAGCTACAACGACTTAGTGCTATAACACAGGTCTCCTAATGACACATACGTCGCTAATAGTGTGTGGCAGCGAGCAGTGGTGCAGGAACGCTGGCGATGTGAGACCGTGACAGACAGTGCTGGGTGAGAAACAAGCTCTTATTCAGTCTCAGGTTTGTGATGATCGGCCGCTATCGCTACGACAACGGAGAATTCAGAAGAACTGAAAACCACAAATCCAGTTCTTCACCACTCCACGACGTCACTCCAACTAAAGCCCTTTATCGTAATGAGTCTCTTTAACACTGTTTCTGCTCAGACGGGACGGAGGTGGCTCGGGGTGTTAGGGCTCCGAGTTACTGATCAGAAGGTCGGCGCTTCTGTGAGCGAGGCCCTTAACCCTGTCTCCTCTAGGGGCGCCGTAAAAGGGCTGAGCCTGCCCTCTGACCCCTGCACTCTGACCCCTGCACTCTGACTCCTGCTAACTAAATATATGGGATATGAGAAGAATAAAGTATTTATAACTAAAATAATAACAAAATAATAATAATAATAATAATAATAATAACTAAATAATAACCCAACCTTCTTATTCCCTGGGTCTTATACACACACACACACACACACACACACACACATACACACACACACACATACAGTACACACACTCACACCCCAGGTATCAATGTCATCTCATCTTATGATTCATTTTATTTAGCATTCCCTTAAACAAGAAGTGTGTGTGTGTGTGTGTGTGTGTGTGTGTAGGGCTTGTTTTTAGCACTTTACTGTACTGTACATTCTGCACCTTTGACCAAATTAACCGGTGACACCCTGAACCCGTCTGAACTGTGCTTCACTCGACTGAAAATGTTCTTTCAAAATAAATAAATGCAAACAGGAAGCCGAAGTTTCAGCCCGCAACCCGTCAGGATGCCCGCGGTGCACCTTCACACACTCACACACACTCAGGACCCGCACTCTATCTGTCTGTTCAAAATCTTTTTCTTGCTTCTTTTTTTAACAACATTACAGTGAACAAACTGCAGTGATTCTCTTTGATTCTTTATGAAATTGGAATTTTATTCTTTGGTATGTGTGTGAGAACAAAAACCTGCACACACACATTTACATTTAATAACTGAAATACTGACACGAGGGAAGTGTAGAAACGTGTAACCTCAGGTGAGTAGCAAAAAGTCTAAGTAAAAAGTATAAAGATGAACAAATATAATAATAATAATAATAATAATAATACGAATAATAATATAATAATAATAATACGAATAATATAATAATAATAATAATAATAATACGAATAATAATAATATAATAATAATAATACGAATAATAATAATAATAATAATAATAAGAGATTACTCCAGGGGAGACGTGTATTGTCTACATGTATACAGTATCAGTGACCTCCGGCCAAAACCAGGCGATACAGTAAAGAGAATTCACTTGTGATCAGTAAGACGGTTACTGAAGCAGTGTTTTACTAAAGACGTATTTGATTCTTGATTCTGATTGGTCAGAAGGTACTGATTAATGTGCTCGTTGCAACAGGTGAGTATTTCTGTAATAACAGCTCGTTCACAGCGAGTCAAATACTGAAATCTACACACTTATCCTCAAATGCATTTAAAACATTTCAGTTTTCTAAAAGAGCATTTTTGTCTCCAGTGTTTCTTTTCTGTCGTTGGAGGGACTTCAGATTAGTCAGTTAGTCAGATTAGTGTCAGTTCTTTAACTTCAAAAGACTGAAACTGTTCATTTGTTTTGCTTTTCTGCGCCATTTGCCTTCCCGTGCTCCCCTTATGTGTTCATGGTCAGACTGCTGCTGCTTAGGAGTATGAATAAATGTACATGTTTACAATCTTATGTATGAAATCTGAGAAATACAATAACAAGAGAGTTTTATTTTCTTGTTAAGAACATCAAAGACATCAGATCAAAAATACTTTAAAATACTAAACACTGTGTGCTGGACAGAAGTTTATAAATGACCAGCGTGGAATCATTTCAGTGGTGACAAACCTACAGTGCCGTGCGTAAGTATACACACCCCTCCCCCTCCGCCTCACTCTCTCTCTCACTCACACACATTCTTACACTCACACTCTCATAGACACACACACACACACACACTCACTCACAGACACACACTCACACACACACACACACACTCACTCACACAGACACACACTCACTCACAGACACACACACACACACACACACTCACACACAGACACACACTCACACACAGACACACACTCACACACTCACTCACAGACACACACACACACACACACTCACAGACACACACTCACACACTCACAGACACACACACACACACACACACACTCACTCACACAGACACACACTCACTCACAGACACACACACTCACACACACACACTCACTCACAGACACACACTCACACACTCACAGACACACACACACACACACACACACACTCACTCACACAGACACACACTCACTCACAGACACACACACACACACACACACACACTCACACACAGACACACACTCACACACAGACACACACTCACACACTCACTCACAGACACACACACACACACACACACACACTCACAGACACTCACAGACACTCACAGACACTCACACACTCACAGACAGACACACACTCACACACTCACTCACAGACACACACTCACAGACAGACACACACTCACACACTCACTCACAGACACACACACACACACTCACAGACACTCACACTCATAGACACACACACTCACATACACACTCACTCACATACACACTCACTCACACACAGACACACAGACACACACTCACACACACACTCACACTCACACACTCACTCACACACTCACACTCACTCACAGACACTCACACACTCACAGACACTCACACACTCACAGACACTCACACACTCACTCACACACACACTCACTCACTCACACACACACACACTCACTCACTCACACACACTCACACACTCATAGACACTCACTCACACACTCACAGACACACACACTCACTCACACACACTCACACACTCACACTCATAGACACTCACTCACACACTCACAGACACACTCACTCACACACAGACACACGCACTCACTCACACACACTCACAGACACAGACACAGACACACACTCACTCACTCACTCACACACACACTCACACACACTCACTCACCCCCCCCCACCCACACTGAAGACTATCACGTGTTTCCTCCGAACCACATGACACCAGTAACACACTCGGAGGACAGCGCTATCCGCTCCTTCCACATGCGCAAGCTCACAGACGCCCCTGATTGGCTGTAGAGCCGTGATTAATGTGTGAGTACTAAATACTTCTCATCCCTCCCCCCTGAGAGAGATCGGCCAATCAGCTCTCTCTAGACCTCCGGCTGTGAGAGGTTACAGCATCACCCGGGAACCGAACCAGCGATCTCCGGATGATGGGGCGAGAACTTCACCACTGTTAACCAGGTCACACCAGCATCTGCTGTAATGTTAGAAACACTAATATGGTGATGTGTATATATCGTATTGTAACGTATCCACAAGGACTCGCCGTCTGGACTCTGTAGGTATAGTCGAGTGTTAGTTACTGTGATAAATATCTTTTGTCAATACATTAGCAACGCAGGTACATTTAAATATCACAGGATTATTTCTTCACTTTGTTGCAATGCTGATAATAATACATTTCCTGCCTTAATACAATGAAACGGACCCATTTCATTCTTCTGTATCTCCTCTGCAGTGGACACTACTCACGCATGGCCTCCTGCACAAAGCGCACCATTAGTGGCACCGGCCCAAAGAATGCAGCTTTTTGTTTTGTTTTTTTCACACCGTTCTCCTTTTTTTCCAAAAGAAAGAAAGAAAGAAAGAAAGGTTGCGTGGTTTCTTGTGTAGGCCACTCATTCATTTAGGCGTGTTTTTTTCACTTCTGTAAATGCCGCTTGGATAATCTGGCCTACTTTCTGTGGTTTCTGCGATTAACAGCTCCAGGATCAGTCGGACAAAGCGCTCTCCTGTTGGTGCTCCAGTTAAACAGCGTACAGTCGCTGATCTCAGGTCAGAGGATGGAGCGTAATGCCACTGATCACACCATCGATCCTGCAGAGGCTCCGGTCACGCCCTCTCAGGGGGCGGGGCGGCGTTTCTGCATTCGATAGTGACATTATCAACTAATCGTGGTCTGTGAACTCATGCAAGTGGAAGAGGTGGATAGCACTTTCCTCTAAGTGTCTTATGATTTTCCCAACTTTGCATGAGCAGTCAGCAGGAGTGACAGGTCTCTGAGGGAGCAGATGATGGGCTTTGCCCTCCTGGTTGGTAATTACTGCCGTGACGACAGAGAGCCCTAAACAAAGAGATGGGTGAGAGCTGGCTAGCAACAAAGCTAGGGCGGAAAAAGGGCAGCATGCTGGTTTAGTGGTTATTACGGTCACCTGACACTTCCAGGGTTGGGATTTAGAATCTCACCTCTGTTCGATGTTTTCTCTGTATGTTTGGTGACGTTAACACTCCAGTCCAGTGTGTACCAGCCTCGTGCCCAAAGTTCTACATACTGTAAGCGGTGGAGATGACGGATGGATGGTTAGCAATATGGCCGCTTGCATTAAATGTTAAGTAGCTCTCATTTAAAAAAAAGCAGCACAGTCAGTTTTTACATACCGGAATCTGATTGGCTGTAGTATTTTATGACATAATAGCGCTCTCCTCCAGAGCTCAATACTAATTCTGCTGAAAAGTAAGCAGTGAAGCCTTTACAGTCATTTCTTGCATTTTTCACCCAGACTGCACACTCACAATAATCCTCCTGAAAGGATTTAATAAAAAGGAAAAATGACATTGAGTTTATATAGAGTGAACATGAGTTTAACAAGGTCCTTTGAGCCTTTGAAATCCTACAACAGAAACCTTTGCGCTTTGTGGTAAAGTGATTTTAGAAAATTCTCTGCTTTTTACAAACAAAAATGTTTGCTCATTTGCAATGCGTTGCTCAGTCATGCGGCGTTCAGCTTCGCAGCGATCCTGAGATCTGGATTCAGTAACACACATGGGGATCCCATTCAGAAGCAACTCTACAGCAGAACAATAACGTAACTGTGCAACCCAAGTGTCGCTGTTTTCACCCTGATTATCAGTAGTGACGTCCTGAAGTGTACAGAGTGAAGCGAACACGCGAGTCATCACACCGACCCAATAACTGGAGAATTACTGACGTTACAACGTCAGCAGGAAGCTTTTATACAAGTATTAGACCAAAGTGCTGATTGATTCCTGATTCTGATTGGTCAGAAGGTTGTGTTTAATGTGACAACCTTCCAGTTGTGAGATTTATGTTAATGTGCTTGTTGTATTAAAAACTCTACAGAAATGCAAACTGTACAATCAGGGGTTCTGGACACAAGTTGGATTTAGTTTCTACATTCTAGAACAATATTTTCTAGAACAACACTTTGTCTATTGAACATGTTCAAGTGAGAAATGATGTAATTCTGACCAGTGAGTTACGGCATAGAGTGTAATGTGGTGGCAGTTAAAGCTACGATACACACCAAACCCAATGTCCTGTACAGAACAGTACGATACAAATATCTGAACCTTTACATCGCTAATTTCAAATCAATAGCTTTAGTAACAAAACACTCCATTCTCGCAGGCTCGCTCAAACATAACAGAGTGATGAACAGTGTGTCTTTGGTATTTCATGACAAATAAGAGAGATTAAAGGTCATCCATTCAAAATGTGCAACCTGTTGATGGCGACTCTCAGGAAGCAGTTTAAAATGTTCAGAGAGGAGGAGGCCGTCGTTAAGCCAAAAACAGACCGATCGGACGGAGCACAAACTTTACGAATGTGCAAAACAACAAGTAGGTAAAAAGAAGGAAAGTACGGCTGAGCTCAGAGACACCAAAAAGCATTAAAGACCACAAAAGAGAACTAAAGTGGACAGGAGACGAGGGTCCTAAAGCACAACCTCTTCACCAGATCTCACCAAGTCAAGAACACTCTGTCTACAATCAGGAGACGTCTCGAATATAATGACAGGAAACACGATGTACAGCAACCTTTAAATGTAACCACATGAACAAACCATGAACTGCTGCAGGGAAACAAAACACAATATAGAAAACCCCAAAGATGCAACTGCGAAACCAAAAAAACCTAAATAACAAAAGCTAAAAACACAACAGTCAAATGTATTGAAACAAAGAGGCACGAGGAAATAACCAAATAAATCTAAAATAAAACAAATCGCAACAAAATGGAAAAAAACATAACAAACCCAGAACAATTAAACAATTAAACAAAAACACAAAAGCAAGAACTACAAATTTTCACCACAAAACCAAAAACTGCTTGTTGTACATCAACAACAGCATCATTTATGGTCACAGAAGGTCACAAACACTGTTAACTTTTAAAAAATTTATAAAAAATGTCCACTGCAAAAAATTGAGTCTAGATTATTAGTTTGGCTCTCGGCAAATGTTACTAAAGTTGGAAGTGAAAATTTCTTGTTCTATTGGCGGATCATTTTATTTCTTTCAAGAAACAAATTCTTAAATCTAGATTGATCATCACAATTACCTTCCAATAAAACAATAAGAACTTTTCCCTTAAACTTTTAGTAAAATTTGATTAGAAATAAGTTTTATTATTTGTTCTTATTTTTAAAAAATTTCATCCCAATTTATTTTTTTTCATTTTCTACTTTGAGTTAATTGTATTCTTCTACTGCAAACTCCTTTTATTGTAGTGAAATCTTTTTCTTTTCTTTTCTATTCTTGACTTTTTCTGGACAGGTGTATAAGTGTTTCACTCTGTCCTGATATTCAGGTTCTTTTACTCGCTTTAGTTGCAGTTTGGACTAAAGTATAAGCCTGAGAGTTTATTACAGTATGTGGTCTACACCAGTGGAGTGTGCAGGTTCTAATCGCTCGTCAAACCTCTCTAATGCGTCTCCTCTGCAGCGTGTGTGTGTGTCTCTGTAACTACACAAACAATAGTGTGTGTTAAACTCTGGATGTAGAGGAAGTTGAGAGACAGAAGTGAAAGCTAAGCACGGCACTGTGACCCCGGGTCGCTCCTGCTCCATGATTCTAAAGAGATTTTGTGTGAAGGTGTGTAAATATCACCAAATAAACAAACATAACCAATCGGATGAAACCTGGAGAAACTGCAGATGTTTCACTTTCTTCTCCCACATCGTTAGAATAAACAACTCCTCCAGTCAAATACATGGCCGTGCACTCTATGACCAGGGAGCGCACGCGCACTCTCTCACTCACACTCTCTCACTCACGCGCGCACTCTCACTCACACGCACACTCTCACTCACACGCACACTCTCACTCACACGCACTCTCACTCACGCGCACTCTCACTCACGCGCACTCTCACTCAGACGCACTCTCACTCAGACGCACTCTCACTCACGCGCACTCTCACTCACGCGCACTCTCACTCACGCGCACTCTCACTCACGCGCACACTCACTCACGCGCACACTCACTCACGCGCACACTCTCACTCACACGCACACTCTCACTCACGCGCACTCTCACTCGCATGCACACTCTCACTCGCATGCACACTCACTCACACGCACACTCTCACTCACGCGCACTCTCACTCACGCGCACTCTCACTCACGCGCACTCTCACTCACGCGCACTCTCACTCACGCGCACTCTCACTCAGGCGCACTCTCACTCACGCACACTCTCACGCGCTCTCTCACTCACGCGCACTCTCACTCACACGCACATTCTCACTCACATGCACACTCACTCACACGCACACTCTCACTCACACGCACATTCTCACTCACATGCACACTCACTCACACGCACACTCTCACTCACGCGCACTCTCACTCAGGCGCACTCTCACTCACGCGCACTCTCACTCACGCGCACACTCACTCACGCGCACACTCACTCACGCGCACACTCTCACTCACACGCACACTCTCACTCACGCGCACTCTCACTCACGCACACTCTCACTCGCATGCACACTCACTCACACGCACACTCTCACTCACGCGCACTCTCACTCACGCGCACTCTCACTCACGCGCACTCTCACTCACGCGCACTCTCACTCAGGCGCACTCTCACTCACGCGCTCTCTCACGCGCTCTCTCACTCACGCGCACTCTCACTCACGCGCACTCTCACTCACACGCACATTCTCACTCACATGCACACTCACTCACACGCACACTCTCACTCACACGCACATTCTCACTCACATGCACACTCACTCACACGCACACTCACTCACACGCACACTCTCACTCACGCGCACTCTCACTCAGGCGCACTCTCACTCACGCGCTCTCTCACTCACGCGCACTCTCACTCACGCGCACTCTCACTCACGCGCACTCTCACTCACGCGCACTCTCACTCACGCGCACTCTCACTCATGCGCACACTCACTCACACGCACACTCTCACTCACACGCACTCTCACTCACGCACACTCTCACTCACGCACACTCTCACTCACACGCACACTCACTCACGCGCACTCTCACTCAGGCGCACTCTCACTCAGGCGCACTCTCACTCAGGCGCACTCTCACTCACGCACACTCTCACGCGCTCTCTCACTCACGCGCACTCTCACTCACGCGCACTCTCACTCACACGCACTCTCACTCACGCGCACTCTCACTCACACGCACATTCTCACTCACATGCACACTCTCACTCACACGCACTCTCACTCACACGCACTCTCACTCACACGCACTCTCACTCACACGCACTCTCACTCACGCGCACTCTCACTCACGCGCACTCTCACTCACGCGCACTCTCACTCACACACACTCTCACTCACACACACTCTCACTCACGCGTGCTCTCGCACGCACACACTCTCGCACGCACACACTAATACACACTCACACTCACACACACTCACACACACTCACACACACTCAAACAGGCGCGCACTCTCAGGTGCACACACACACACACACACTCACACACACACACACACACACACGCACTCAGGCACACACTCTATGGCGTGCACACACACACACACACTCTCTCACGCGTGCACTCTCTCTCGCGCGCACTCTCTCTCGCGCGCACTCTCTCAAGCGTGCACTCTCACGCACACACTAATACACACTCACACACACACACACTGTCACACACACTCTCACACACACACACACTCTCACACACACACACACTCTCACACACACACACACACACACACACTCCCCCCCCCCCACAGGAAGGCATGTTGTACACAGTGGTGTCGGTGCTCATGGAGTCTCTGACGTCACAGCACTGGTGTGACGCTGCCAAGTCAGGAGTTAAATTTAGATCCTGGGCATCGAGCCCAGACGCTGCAAAACAATGTGATACCACAACTACTGCTTTAGCTGGAGCCATCACACACACTCACACCCCTTCAGCCTCTGTGCATGGCCTCAACAATCGCTGATACACACCCAAATACACAAACACACTGGGTTCGGGACCTGTAGGAAACAGCTCTGTAATCTCACACGGCAGAAGCAGCAGCAGCTTCCACTGAACTTCAGCTCGAGACACCGAGACACAACGCCAGTCCTCTCACGGAGAACACTTCAGCCCAGTGTGCGTGTGTGCGTGTGTGTGTGTTCAGGCAAGTGTATCAGAAAAAAGTAAACTATTTAACAAAAAGTCAAAAACGGATTCTTATAATATCTGTATATTTACAGCGATGACGGTGACATGAGTAACACAAACAAAATGGTGTAGAAGCAAAACAAAGAAACACCGCACATAGGCTTCATTCAGGTGGACAAACTCCTCAGACTCCACCTCGACATGACCACGCCCGTGATCGGTCACATGGGCCACGCCCCAAAGCCAGCCATTCCAAGATGGAGGACTATGAGGAGTGAGAATGTAGGAGCTGTAACCTTACATGCAGTATGGGAGCCTATACACACACACACACACACACACACAATAAAAATATATTTTGTTTAGGTCAAAATATACAGTACCAGTCAAAAGTTTGGATTTTTTCAAAACTATGAAATAACACACATGGCATATTTAGTAATTAAATAACAACAACCTCACAAAGTCAGAAAGACCTGAAGGTCAGCTGTTGTGGAACAGTTCCTACAAGAACATTATAATAATCGAGTGTGTTTGTAAAACCCATCGAGCTCCATGATGATGAAACTGTCCCTCATGAAGACCTTCACAGGAGAACGAGACCAGAACTGACCCTCTGCTGCAGAGGAGACGTTCATTTAGAGTCACCAGCCTCAGAAATCACCAATTAACAAGCAGCAGCTCAGATTAGAGCCGTTATGAAGCTTCACAGAGCAGAAGTAGCAGATAAACATCTCAATATCAACTGTTCAAAGGAGATTATTGTGGATTTTGGAGAAACGCCTTCAGTATTGTTTTACAGTGTAGAAAGAAATAAACATCAGGAACGAGCGTGGAGTTAGGAGGGGTGTACAAACTCTTAACTGCTATTGTATTTTAAAAGTCTTAACCATGGATGATAAAACATAAAATACCACAAAGTGTTCACTGTGTATATGTTAGAATTCAGCCAAACTAAGTAGCAAGTGTGTTCTAGTTGGGAGAAAGATCCTAAACTGGACGAGAGGCATCCGTGACATGCGTGACATCCGTGATATCCGTGACATGCGTGACATCTCAGGAGATCAGCATAATCTGAAAAAAAACTCAAACCAGACTGTCTGGTTGCAACAACGAGCCGGAGATCTAATAACCTTCCACATTCTACTATTTAACAACTGATGAAGAGTAATGTAGTGATGAAGACTGACCCTTTTAATCACACATAACCATTCATTATTAGTATAAGGCCATAACCAAGTACATACAGTACTGTGCAAAAGTTTTGACCCCCTAATTTCTTCACATTTTAATCCTTTTTTAGACCTTTCTGTCTCTCGTGTCCACTCCAGTCGCTGTACCTGAATGGGTTCATGGGTTGTGTTTGTTAAGACACACAGTGACCGATGGATTATTCAAGGATAAAATCATCTACATTAAGTCCTGACCCAGTGAGAAACAGGTGCAGATGATCAGGAGGTGATTAGTTTACTGCTGATGCTGAACGCTGAGGGGTCGGAACAGACGAGAGGGGAAATGAGGTCGCTGCTGAGGCTGTTACAGAAACAACCTGTTTTAACTTTGCTGCTTGTCTCAGTAAAAAAAATTGTTCCCATTCCTCTTATTTGATCTACAACATTCAATTTAATTTAATAT
The DNA here is from genome assembly GCA_030522415.1 of Channallabes apus. Taxonomy (NCBI): domain Eukaryota; kingdom Metazoa; phylum Chordata; class Actinopteri; order Siluriformes; family Clariidae; genus Channallabes; species Channallabes apus. The sequence continues at coordinate 248,858 of CM060118.1, read as the reverse complement.
TTAAAAAATGAGGGGGTTAAGACTTTTGCACAGTACTGTATTTAAAATGCTCTGTTGTATTTTTCACACGGACAAGAAAGTGTTCAAAAACCGTCCCTATTCTGAGCTGATGTCTCTGGAGCTGGTGTCTGGTCTGATACGCCGCCTTAAGCTAAATGATTTACATCAATAAATCAGACTAAATAAACTGTAACAGAGGATCAACTGCACAACTCATGATGGTTTATATTTTACACAACTAGAGTTGCTTAACAACTGATTATTTATTTATTATTAGTATTATTACCATCATCATCATCATCATCATCATCAGCTCCAGTATTTGTTTTAAGTACCTGGTTTGTTCCTCTGTAACACTTTACTGGTGCCGTGTACATTAATAACCTTCATGCTGACAATAAATAAATAAATAAATAGTAAGACATTTCCAAATGTTGTTTAAACATACAAGGTCTGATTGTAGAAAACTGAGTGATACATATTCAGTCTGTTTCTGAACTAAACATTTCCTCCGGTTATTGGAGAGCAGATATTGTGATGTACTGAAAAGCACCATGTTGGGATTTAAACCACTTGTAAACAGACCTGGAGCGGAGAGACGTGCTGAACTGAGAGCTACTGAACCCTCAGCAGCGCGAGAGCAGGAACCGGACCATCTAGTAGTGCCGGCACCGTACGCCATACACCAAACCAACAACACACTCTTGGTTATTACTCATTTACCGTAAATCTCACAGTCTCGAACACTCATGCAGTCACGCCGTCTGTGCATCAACGCTGATACTCACTGACTCACAGCACGAAAGGGAGCCGGACAAACTAACAGGAACAATGCAATGAAAAAGGCCTTTCAGTAACTAAATCAATTACAAATGCAGCTAAACACATGAGTCATGTTAGCAGTTTGGATCGGCTCTAAACACGTCTTTACAATCAACAAGTCTTTAAAGCGGAAGGGCAAAAAGTCAGACTGTCTCAATCAGAAAGAAAATCATTTAATGCATCGAGGGAAACATGCTCACTTATGCCGGATCTGCTCAAACAACATTCGTCTGCGGTCATGAATAGGCGCTTTTAGGACATTTAACAGGATCGCTGCGAAATACAACAAAAGAATTCCTGAAAAAAATCCCAGACCTGAATCAGCACCTCTGTGACCCAGTGTAAACACAAATTGCACGTTTCAGGGTTCACTGGAGGTCGAATATAATGGCATTCTGAAGCCATGATGCACAAGGCCAAGATGTGAACCTGGTCTGAGGAGGACGGAACCTGAAGAGCAATGGAAAGATTGACGCGAGTTGTCTTGGACACTTTTTTTTTTCCTGAACCCAGATGTGTTAATCTGCAGAGAAAGCCATCATCCCACAACATCTGGTGTCTGCTGTTAAATATGGTGGTGGATCCACAGGACACAGGAAACATCAAGGGAACCGCATGTACCGTCAGCGCTACACGTGTTCGTATGAATGAACTTTTACACTCTAATGTGAACTCACGTGTGGATGTTATGAATAGAACTTCTTAGAGAATAAGAAATATTAAAGTGTCGAACTGGCCAGCCTTAATGTAAACTCTCGGCAAAGTCGAGTTCTATGAAGAACGCAGAAGGTTTCAGGATGAATCAGGTTAAACGTAGCTCTCAGTGAACATCGTAACACACCGTAAGTGTAAGAACAGGTACAGTGTGCACTAGCATGTACGGGTAACACTAACACTAAGCGATGGCTTAAAAACGCCTACTTGTGCCGGGGGCGGAGCCTATTTCATTCCCAAGCTATCAAAACACGTAACTGTATCAGGAAATTCTTTAAGACTGCTTTTCATGTGTCCTTTATTTCATTCTCAGAGTTGTCTAGGTTGACTTTGTTTCCCTGAATGTCGTGTACGGAGCCGCGTTACACAATGCGCGGTGTCATGTTTCAACACTCCGTGTCTCAACAGTGTTAAGAAGAACAGAAGTTCAGCACCGAAGGGAAAAAAATCTTTTTCTGAAATCTTGATGTTTGGAGGTCAGGGTTCGAATCACAGCCTGTATTTATTCTCTTCATCACACTGAGGGAGTAAATACTGAATACACTCCAGGTAGTGTGTGGAAGAGACGCTCACATTATTAATCACAAGCATTAACATTGTACACAAGTAAATCAGATCACACCACTACTACAGATACTCCATCAGGTATGTGGTACGATATGTAAATACAAAACAGTGTTCGAGTCAAAGTGGGACTTTGATTGTACAGAATAACAGAACACAGTCCTGAGAGTAAACACTCCCTTTATGTCTCTCTAGAATCCCCTGATACACTAATGCACTTATCACAGCGTCTCACTAGAGCCTGGACACCATCAGGGTAGAAAGTTCTCTCAGTACGATCCAGAGAGCGATTTGAAAATGATATGGAGATGCTCGGGTTACTGTCTCAGCAGAGCGCACTGTATACTGGAACACTGCTATCACTGTCTGTCTAACTCAACATGTTGTTTACGTCTCCATACATTCCTTCACCAATAAGCCTAATTTTTGTTCACAGCTGTTTTTGTTCTCCATTACTGCCAACAACAGCTCCTTTTAACAAGACTGTCTAAATTCAGCTGTATGGTGACACGGTTGGTAGCAGTGCCACCTCACAACTCCAGGGGTCCTCGTTCAATCCTCGTTCTCTCCTCAGTACTGCGGACCGTACAGACCTACTCTCACCCACGCTGAGACACACAGTTAGTGTCATTAACCACTGGACAACATCTGGGACACGCCCGCTCATACATATGGCGCTTTTCCACTGCATAGTACGGGACGACACGGTTCAGTTCAGCTCACTTTTGGGGGGTTTTCCACTGGGAACAGTACCTGGTACCTGGTCCTTTTTTTAGTACCACCTCGGCCGAGGTTCCGAGCGCGCCGAACCGTTACCAAAACGTGACGTGTAAACTCTGCTGGTCACCGATTGGCCGGAGAAAATCGTCATTACTGCGTCACCGAACTTGCGACACGAGACACAACAGAACCGCTATATTTAGAAACAGCCAGAGAAGGATCGCACGCACCTTTTTGTATTAACCAAAAACTTTCTTTAGCTGCCATCAGCCTCTTTTGAAACAAACTCCTTCGTGTCGCTGTTAAAAACATCCACATGCCGAGAATGAAGAACACCATGCCGTCGATATGCTCCATTGTTGTGTGTTTGTTTGTGGCGCGTTTACGATGATGTCACGGCAGTAGAGGCGCCGCAACTATAACGACACGTGAATAATCCCGCCCACTCTAAAGCGTTACTACACTGCAGCGGAAGCGCAAACTGAGCCGAACTGAGCCGAACCGAAGTGAGCTGTACTGAACCGTGCTGTGCCGTACTATGCAGTGGAAAAGAGGCAGTAGAGTTACACCTCACAGTGCTGTTACTGTCTGGTATCAGCACTCGTGGAATAATGGCTCTCGTCCAATCAGATTACTGGCTCAGAGCTAACTGTTGTATAATATACCTCTAACGCTACAGTCCAGAAGGTCCCAGGCTCAAATCCCACAACCACAAAGTTTACATTTACATTTAGGCATTTGGCAGACGCTCACGCTTATCCAGAGCGACTTACATTTTTATCTCATTACACATCTGAGCAGTTGAGGGTTAAGGACCTTGCTCAAGGGCCCAACAGTGGCAACTTGGTGGTTGTGGGATTTGAACCTGGGATCTTCCGAGCCATAGTCCAATGCCTTAACCACTGAGTTACCCCTGACCCCTGGACCAAGTTGGCCCTGTTGAACCTGTGAGCGAGGCCCCTAACCCTCAACTACACAGACGTATAAAGAGATAAAAATCTAAGTCGTTCTTGATGAGAGCAGCAACTGCCAACACAGAGGGGTTGAGATCGAGGCCCTGTGCAGGCCATGCTAGCTCTTCTGCACTAACCTCAGCAAGCCGTGTCTTCAATGAGGAGTTCCAGTGAAGGGAAAGTGTCAGACACACACACAGATGTCCTACACAACTGTGTGCTTCCTGCTTTGTGGCACCAGTTTGGGGACGAACAGCATATGGGTGTCTGGTTTATCCCTGTACTTTACAGTTTAAGCTCATAAGAGCCTCTAATGTACATGTAAGTTGTATGATTCAAAAATATACAATAAAAGGTTTAAAATGTATGAACCTTGAATGGCAGCAGAGTCAGTGCAAGGAAAAGAGGAGTTTGGTATTAGTGTGTGTGTGTGTTTGTATGTGGGTGTGTATGTGTGTGTGTGTGTGTGTGTGTGTGTGTGTGTGTGTGTGTGTGTGTTTGTGGGTGTGTGTGTGTGTGTGTGTGTGTGTGTACTGTATATGCACACTGCTGCTTTAAACTGACTTGATACAGCCACCTAGCTGCCATGTAGTAAGACACACACACACACACACACACACAGGGAGGGGGTTTACTGTCTCTTTAAGGCCTTTAATCTCTTCGATCTGAAACGTTTGTCTCCTACCAGCTAATGGCTGCCTCTGTGCGCGCGCACGCGTGCTGTGTGTGTGTGTGTGTGTGTGTGTGTGTGATGACCACAGGGAGCTCTGCTCTCTCCAACACCTCAATCTGCTACAGAACTGACAGAGTGCATGAGATTTAAACCGGAACTGGAGGAAAAGTAACAAAATGTTTCACTCTGTGTCACATCACAGTCTCGAGCGCTACAATCTGCACACACACACACACACACACGCACACACACACACACGCACGCGCACACACACACACCTTCAGCACGCAGGCTCAGGTCAGGCGCACTCCAGTGGAGACAAGAGAGATTTTGGACGGGAAATATCAACAACAACAATTATTAAATATTAATAAATATAATTATTATGAGTAGTAGTATTATTATTAACAACAACAACAACAACAACAACAACAACAAGTTAATAATAATAATAATAGCCAGTTCATTGCAGTGTGAGACACACTGGGGATATGAGACTTGTAGTGAGACACACTGCTGTGTGTGTGTGTGTGTGTGTGTGTGTGTATGGGACAGCAGCGCGGTAATATAAACACCACAGCACGCGCTCTGACACGGAAACAAACAAACGAGAAAAAGTTTGAAGTCAACCCTAAACTTTGAGGAAAGTGTGTAAACACTGTCAGAAACACAGCTGCGACCTGTGTGTGTGTGTGTGTGTGTGTGTTTGAAGCTCGGCTGGTAAAAGTGAAAACTCTGATCAACTTCACCAGTTTCCCCCAACAGTTTGTATCTCTGCTTACTTCCGACCTGCTGTTTCCGAAAGTGCAACAAGAAACACACACACACACACACACACACGCACGCACACACACACACACGCACACCAGCGCGCAACTCAGTGTGTGCGGAAAGTTTCTGTGCATGCATGGATGTGATAGACATTGTGTGAATGCACGCGTGATGCTGATCCCTTTGTGTCAACACTGTTTGCACTGCACACACACACACACACACACTTACCGCGATCAGAGTGTTGTTCCGCTGCTCCGTGGACTCGCTCTGCTCCTGCTTATTGCCCTGCTGCTGCTGCTGCTGCTTATTGCCCTTCTTTGCCCGGTGCTCCAGTGTCCGCTGGTACAGGGCCGCGGTCTCCCTGCGCTCGAGCTCCAGCTGCTCCGCGTGCGCTTGCTGGAATCGGGCCTCGCACGCGCTGTGGTGCCGCCGGCAGCCCTCGATCCTCTGCCGGAGCCGCTCCACCACCGTGCTGTGCTTCGGCACTCCGGCTCCCACCCCGGCCCCGGGACCGGACCCGCCGCCGCTGTTACAGTTACCGGGAGTCGTGCTGTTGCTCCCGGCGCTCAGGTTCACGTTCCCGCCGCTGTTGATACACAGACCGCCGTTCGAGGCAGCGGGGCCGGAGTAATCCCCCATCATCATCCGCGCCGCCGCGGACCGGAGGAACTTTACTCACAGCCTCCTCAGCCCCGAGCCTGACACCGGCACCGGTACCGGCACCAGCCCGAACCCGCCTCTCCGAACCCTGACCCGGTCCGGCTGGAGACAGACAGAGACAGAGAGAGCGGAGGGCTGGAGACGCGGTACAGCGCAGCGCTCCTCCGGGGACAGACCGCCGTGAGTGTGTGTGTGTGTGTGTGTGTGTGTGCAGCACCGGGAGGCTGCGCTCGCGCCGCTCAGCGCTCCATCACGCGCTCCCGCGCTCGGTCTCACGCGCTCCCGCGCTCGGTCTCACGCGCCGCCGCTCCGCCGCTCCTCCTCGGACACACAGAAAGTTTCCCGGTCCGCAGGCGCGCGCTCCCGAGCACGAGTTCCGTGAAGTTTCCGTTTCATCTCATTCGCCGTGAGTGAGCTCGCGCTCTCCTGCTCGCGCGCGCGGAGAAAAACGCTCCCTCCTCCCGCGCGTGAACAAAGAAAGGTGTGCAGTTCACAAAGTCGGAGTGTGTGTGTGTGTGTGAGAGAGAGAGAGAGAGAGAGAGAGTGTGTGTGTGTGTGTGTGTGTTGAGGGAAATCCTACAGACGCGTTAATGTGTGGCTCGCGCGCTCGGCGGCGGCTCCAGCCACCATCACAATGCTCGCGCTCCAGACCCCTCCCCCCCCCACACCCCCCCCCCTCAGTGCCAGCGGAGTAATATCAGGACAGAGCCACACACACACACACACACGGCTTCGAGCAAAATATGGAGCGGAGTGTAGAGTCCCCGCGCGGAGGAGCCGGAGTCTCTCTCTCACACACACACAGACACACACACACACAGACACACACACACACACCTGACCTAACCCTGTGTTACATATAAAAATAAAGAACAAGAACAACAATGATAATAACAACAATACTACTACTACTAATAACAACAGTAATAACAACAACAATAATAATAACAATAATAACAACACTTCTCATGCAGCTTAACATGCTTTATAAATGTATTTCGGTATTGAAAAAAATTAAGAAAAATATAAAATAAAGATAAATTATTAAGTGAAATAGATAAATTAATAAAAATATTTTCTCTGTTATACGTATATAACTGCATGTTTATATATATATATATATATATATATATATATATATATATATATATATATATATATATATAAAGAGAAACATATACATGGATGATATATGCTTTACATCACACACAGACACACACAACACACCATTTCACACCATACCCCACGCTCCACTCATATTGCTGTGTCATACCTACAAGCCATATCTTATATATATATATATATATATATATATATATATATATATATATATATATATATATATATATATATCATATTATACACATCCTGTTCAATTCATTCATTTTAAATTGTAGATTTATGCATTATGCCAATTTTTATTTTCATTTTCATTTTTCTGTCTTATCCTACCTTTGTTTTTAGGTCACAAAAGGTCATTTACATACTGTATACTGTCTATAAACAGAGACCTCCAAACATATATGCTGCTCAGTCTTATGGACATTAAAAAGTCCAATGCTCATCTAAAAAGTGAGATTTTCTTCTGTGCAAAACATCCCAAGTTCAGTCAGAACTTCTGTGAACAGCAATTTTCAAGTCTTTTCGAGATTCTCAATTGGATTTAGGTCTGGACTTTGACTGGCCTGTTCATATGAACATTCTTTGATCTAAACCCTTCCATTGTAGCTCTGGCTGTATGTTTAGGTCGTTGTCCTGCTGGAAGGTGAAGCGCCGCCCCAGTCTCAAGTCTTTTGAAGTCTCTAACAGGTTATCTTCTAAGATTGTCGTGTATTTGGCTCCATTCTTCTCCCCAACAACCCTGACCAGCCTTCCTTCTGAAGAAAAGCAACCACACAACATGATGCTGCCGCCACCATGTTGAGGATGAGGATGAGGATGGTGTGTTAAGGGTGATGTGCACATGATCTTGCATTTAAACCAAAAAGTTAAAGGCCACATTTGGCGAGTGCATGACTAATAGTTGTCCTGTGGACAGATTCTCCCACATGAGCTGTGGATATCTGCAGCTTCTCCAGAGTTCCCATGGGTCTCTTGGCTGTTGCTCTGATTAATGCTCTCCTCGCCCGGCTTATCAGTTTAGGTGGATGTCCATGTCTTGGTAGGTTTGCAGTTCTGCCGTAGACAAGCAAGAACAATGTTTCCAAATGTGCGAGGAAAAGGCCAAGTGGTGGAGGACTGACTGCAGGACGTGCAGAGTTACAGTAAGAAACATTAACTATCAATAGAGACTGAAAACAGCCTTAATGTAAAAAATCAAAACAACAAAATCTACAATTTCCCAGATACACATTTGTTTCCTCCAAGTTCACGCAGTCCTTGTGCGGTACAGGCTGATTGGGCTTGTGTTGTGTGTGTGTGTGTGTGTGTGTGTGTGTGTTGTGTTGTGTTGTGTTGTGTTGTGTGTGTGTGTGTGTGTGTGAACAACTTTACAGTCTTTGTGCATTTAGACTCAGAGTTTACTGTATATCATACACAGGCTGTGATGAGGAACGAGGAGGAGTGTCCTGAATACCAGTGTCTATAAAACTGAAATAAAATCAGCTAAAATTCCTCCATGAGACTTATCTAGAATTTAGTTATTATCTAAAATATCTAGATAATTAGAATTATCTACTGTAATCTAGAGACAGATGGATCTTATGGAGGATTTGTAGTGAAATGTAATGAATATGAAGAAGCGGTGTGTTTTACATGACGTGGCTGCTGCTCGATTCTCACACAGACACACTATCTAAGGAAATATTTTACATTGTTTAAAAATCAGCTTGTGAATTAGGCCTACTGTAAAACACACACACACACATACACACACACACACACACACACACACACACACACACACACACACACACTCGGAGGTTTGTTGAAATAGTGTCTGATATTGCACACGAGATGGCCGCTGAAATGTTATTGATATTCTAAACACAACACTCGGCTTCATCTCTCCAAACCAACAACTGGCCTTTGTTATGAACCACAACAGAGACGTTCACGTTCACGCGCTCGATATTCGTCGTGTGCTCGAGTCTCAGCAACTGAAGTGTAAATTTATACAATTGGATCTGTGATGTGGTGAGATGTTTATGCACGACTTCACCTGCCAGTGAATGTTAACAGAAAAGTTACATAAAAGCGAAAAAAAAAGGTCTTAAAGGAATCCATTCTTGGAAACAAGGGTGTAGCACCTGAATTCCTGCACTCGGCCGAGTGTTTATTTACAGCGAGCAACATTTGAGCCGACGCTCCGTACACAGATTATACATGCTGATGAAAAAGGAGAATTCCCATTGGCAATGTAGGCACAGCGTGTGTGTGTGTGTGTGTGTGTGTGTGTGTTTCATCAGTGCTCATCTACTCCCACTTGTTCTCATGCTGTTTGCATATGTGTGTGTGTGTGTGTGTGTGTGTGTGTGAGTGTGTGTGTGTGTGTGTGTGTGTGTGTGTGTGTGTGTGAGTGTGTGTGTGTGTGTGTGTGTGTGTGAGTGTGTGTGTGTGTGTGTGTGTGTGTGAGTGTGTGTGTGTGTGTGTGTGTGTGTGTGTGTGTGTGTGTGTGTGTGTGTGTGTGTGTGTGTGTGTGAGTGTGTGTGTGTGTGTGTGTGTGTGAGTGTGTGTGTGTGTGTGTGAGTGTGTGTGTGTGTGTGTGTGTGTGTGTGAGTGTGTGTGTGTGTGTGCATGTGGAGTATCCACTCTCTCATGGCATCCTCATAATTGTGAAAGGTAGCATTGTGTTTTAAGTGAACTCTGAAGGGTCCACCCACAGCTCGAGAGCGAATGAGACGCGTCCCTGCTCGTACTCACACCTCGGAAGTTTAATACACCTACAGATCCTGATGCAAGAGCTGCAGTAGGTGTTCGTTACCGGAGAACACTGGTCTTGTGCCTAAGTGTGTCTGTGTGGTTGTGTTTTTCTCCAAGTTTTGCACTGCCACGCTCTCGTCCAGTCTGCTGCGCGCTGTTGGAATGACTGGAATGCTGTTCACGTACTCTCTCACACTGTGTCTCACACACACACACACACACACACACACACACACACACACACACACACACACACACACACACACACACTCTCACACACACTCCCTCACACTCTCTCACACACCACTCCCAAAAACAACTAGCCTCTGCCTTCAGTTCTGCAGCTCTGCACCTCTCACCTCTCTTTGTCCAGGCCAGGGTGTAATTATTTTATTATAATAATTCTGCTTCGTCTGTTTGGGTAACACTATACACTCTTATAACTTCGTTGTAACTTTATGTTTTTGTATTTTCCTGGAACTTTATCTTCAAAAATATCTTGAAAGGCAACCCATGTATATTTTATAATGCATTTCTGATTAGATTTTTATCTTATCAGATATCTTAATCTTAATAGTTCAAATACAAATTGCTAAATTACCCACAATGCCATGTGACTCCCTGTCTATAGAAACCAGTCATGACTGCCATGCAGCGGAGCTTTAGTCCTTTACTCACTTCATCTTTCTCATCTCTACATTCTGCTCAAACTGATCCACTTCCACAGCGTCTACCTTCAGCCCAGACATCCGTCCTCCAGACCACCAGAGGGCACCTGTCTGTGAAGTTTGAAATTATTCTTGGCTGTGATTCTCACTTCCTGTTGAACCGCTATTTAAAGCACATGGACTTTCTGTAACAGTTAAACACACTCAGATCTGCGGCCTGTAATCTCTTTAGTCCTTTTACACGCGACCTGTTGTTACCTTTCGTCTATTTCCTGTCTGACTTCAGATTTCAGATTCCTTTTATTGTCATTGTACAAGTACGACGAAAATGAAGCACAAGGTAAAAATGGTACTGATAAAATAATAATAAATAATTAAAGAAAAGAAAATAATAATAGTAAAGATACACACACATACTTACACATCCACAGTGCCACACACGCGTGTAAACATAAATAATGATAATTATTGCACTACAACATAATAATGAGAGTTATTGCACATGTTCAGGCTGGTGTTCAAGATTTGTAAACATTTATTATGATAATTATTGCACTTGTTTGAAACATAAGTAATGATAGTTATTGCATCTATTTGAGACTGGCATTCAGTAGAACAATAACGTTTGAGTTGGAGCTATTTAACAGCCTGGTTGTTCTAGTTCGGACTGACCTGTAACGACTGCCTGAGGGTTTGTGGGGTGAGATGAGTCCTTCAAAATATTTTTTACCTTCTAGAGGCCATGTGAAGTGAAAGTGTCCTTTCATACCAAGTATATCAACTGACTTTGATAGTGAGCTGATCTTCTGCTGTTAACTCTGTACTTGTGCACATGGATCTTCGTTCTGTGTTTGTTATCAGCACCATCACTTATTGTATTAGTTGCATTGCCTTCTGGAACATTGGACTCTAGTTTTTGTTGTCTCCATTACTTTAATCTAACTTCATTCAGTTTCTTAGTGGTTAGTACTGTCACCTTACAGCAATGGCCACCAGCATGAAGTCAAAACTTATTGCAGCCATCAATACAGTAGCTTAGGGATGTTGGTGTGAATAGATGGATGGATGGATGGATGGATGGAATATTAAACCATCTCCCAACTGATTAGTAATAACATTGAAATTCATTATGCCCAATATTGTGTAGGTCCCTTCTGTGCCACCAAAATAGCTCTGACCCCTTGAGAGATGACTCCACAAGCCCTTTGAAGGTCTTCTGTGGTATCTGGCACCATGACATTAAGTGCTTTAAGCTAAAAGGTGGATTCTCCATTGATAAGACTGGTTTGTCCAGCACATCCCTTGGATGCTCGATCAGATCGAGATCTGGGGAATTTGGTGGCTGGATCAACAAAACTGAACCCCGTAGACAGAAAGCTGTGATGCAATGAGTGTTCTGATACATTTTTTCAGCAGTTTGTGCAACATTAGCTTTGCTGTGCAATCGGACCAGACAGACTGAACGTCACGACCTCACAGACATAAATGAGCCTTGTGTGCCCATGATCCCGTCTCCAGATAACCGGTACATTGATAAAAAAAGTGTTAATGTTATGTAGTGTTATTGTTATGGCTGATCGGTGTATTTCATAAGTATTAAGATTCAGGAACTAACAATAATATAAAAGCTACAGTATTATGTACAGACAGAACCCTGAGACAGGCCACATGCTACAGATGCAATCACACACCGGACCGCCCCACCAGGAATACGCGCCTTGTTGTTATGCTGTAATTGTGAGACGTGTATTTGTTGTAGTCTGGCCCTTTGTTTTTCCTTCTACACGCAGCAGTTCCTCATTTGTCACAGCGCTTGTCTGTGACCCGCTTTCCAAGCTGAAAAAGCTGTAATTCTAACCTACTTCTTATAATACTTAATGGCCAACATAATCCATTCCTTCTCTGAGTCTTAGTCCTTACTGAAGGCCTTAAAGCCCTTGAGAGATCAGCACTGCATTATGCTCTGTCTAATATCTAATGGAATTTCAAAAGTTTAAAGTGAGACGTACACAATCTCACAGTTAAATGAGCTAGACTTGATGAACAAGGTCATGTTTGGTGTCTGGATTTTACTATAAAATAATCAGAGAGTGGAGGCGAAATGAAATGAAATGCAGTTTAGCATCTAACAGAAGTGCAACTAGTAGTGTACTGTATGTACATCAGTGCAAATGTTAAATGAGTAGATATGTGTGTGTGTGTGTGTGTGTGTGTACAGTGTATATAGAGATAATGTGTGGATACTGTATATATATACTACCGTTCAAATGATTTAGAACACCTGCAAATGTCTTTGTTTTTGTTTAGTGATTTATTTTCTACATTCTACAACAATACTGTGGATTTCAAAACTATAAAATAACACATATGGAATTAGGTAATTACGTAACAACAAGAAAAACACCAGTTAGTTGTTATTGTAAGACACAGAGGTCGGCCTTTCTGTAATAGTTCCTGCAAGAACAGTATTGTGTCAAGTGCATTTGCAAAATCCGTCCAGCACCATAATGAAACTGTCTCTCATGAAGGCCGTCCCAGGAGGACGAGACCAAAACCTCCCTCTGCTGCAGACGAGAAGTTCATTTAGAGTTATCAGCCTGAAAAATGACCAATTAACAGCAGCTCAGATTAGAGGCGTTATGAAGTCTTTACAGAGCAGAAGTAGCAGAAACATCTCAATATCAACTGTTCAAAGGAGATTCATGCAGTTTTTGGACGCCTTCAGCAAAACTTTACAATGTAGAAAGAAATAAACATCAGGAACCATCATGGAGTTAGAAAGTGTTCTAAAACTTTTGAACGGTAGTGTATGTATATATACAATGGAACCTCAGATTACGAGTAATTAAATTCAATTCAATTCAATTTTATTTGTATAGTGCTTTTAGCAATTGTCATTGCCTCAAAGCAGCTTTACACAATCAAAAGAATTAGTAATGCGGTTTTTACGAGTGTTCCGCAAGACGAGCAAAGATTTTTAATAAATTTTGACTTGGAAAACAAACAAGTCTTGGTTTACGAGCACCGAGTATCATGTATCACGCATGCGCTTCTTGTTTTGACGCCGAGCGTCACGTCATCACAACTGAGCCAACAGTTTTTCTCTCTCTTGTGCTGCAGAATTGTAGGTAATCGTCTCCCCTGCTGGGTGAATACACACACACGCGCTGTGTGTGTGTACGTGCACACACACACACACACACACACACACACACACACACACACACACACACACACATATTAACGGAGAGACCGTTTTTAAAACCGTTTAAAAATTAGCCAGGAACATTGCTAGTCACAGCACATACTAACGGAATCACTGCTCTAAAGTAAAACAACAACAACAAAAAAACTAATTAACCAGCTCCTCACCTTTGACAACAGTTGCGACAGAGCAGAGTTTGAGTGTTTGTTTGGGATCCTGAGAGGAGGAGGGGCTGTAAAGCCGAGACCTATTGTCTCCCCTGCTGGGACTTAGTGTGCGTGGGTTTGTGTTTGTGTGTCTGTGTAAGGCAGAGAGTGTGTGTGTTTGTTTGGGAACATGAGAGAAGAGGGGCTGTAAACGTGTGTGCGCACACTCATTCACTTACACCAACGCACATACACACACACACACTTGCTCGCGTTTACAAAAACAGTTTATTCCCGCCAAATTCCAGGGTTTACATTGTAACAAATACGGATCATAACCATGTTTTTTACAGCTCAGAACTGTCTAATTTAAAGATTTATGTTGTAATAATAACGGTTTATTTCCATCTTTTTAACAGCTCAGTACTCACACACTCTCACCCATCATCTATACCCTATATATTGGGAGGGGGGGTGACTAGTACTTGGAGGAAACCCACCAAGCACAGGGAGAACATATAAACTCCATGCACACAGAGATGGGAATCAAACCCGGACCCTGGTGGTGGAAGGCGACAGTGCTAACCACTACACTAACATGCTGGCTACACAATTGCTGTCGTTGTTGTTGGACTATTTGTTTTATTATGAATAAACACAGTGAATTCATTCAGCAATTCTGTGAAAGCATCATTTTATCCCACTAGCTGGAGCTAAAAGAGATAGAAGTTACATTGCTAAGCATTCGGATTTTACTGTTAAGAAACTATTAAGAGGACTTTTATACTAATTGATGAATACAAACCTAAATCAAATCATCAAAACCCATCAAAAGTTATTCAAGACTCGGACATCAGCATGGTCCCATGTATTATTTAATAAAGACAGTAAAACAATATTTAAATTCTCAAAATCAAATATACAAATGTCAGGGTGGACATTTTTTTGGGCAGACACTCTAAGTACGGCGGTGGCGGCGGGTGAAGTGGCGCGTGCTAGCGGCTGTCCTCGCTACAGTCATCAAAGGGTGGAATACCATTCACGAATGTGAAGTCCTCGGTTAATGTAAATTAGACGACTATAAACCGTAGAAAAAACTATTAATATCCGTAAAATATACAGTATAATGAGTTCAGTCCCGTACAAACAATAACGTGGCTCCCGTATTTTTTATGGTAAATTTCTGTCAATCACAGCTGCCAGTTTTTTACCATAAAATGTTTTAAGTTTATTTTTTACAGAGCAGATATTTTACTGATTTTTAAACTCTATCAACAAAGGTTTAGTAAAATATAAACTGATGCTTCATGATATTAGTAAAAAATACCTTCTCTGAGAGTTTCCTCTTTATAAATACAGTATATCATACATTTTACTGCAATAAACTATTTTCATATGTTTTTAACTGTTAAATTTAAGGTCTTACTCTGTAAAACTAATTACAGTTTTTCACTGTAAATTCTACGGTTATCCCAGGTTTTGAGAAATACGGTTTTATTCTGTAGCATTTATACGGCATTTTACTGTTAGAATTACGAACATTTTTTACAGTGTAGCGATGTTCCTTGCTAATTTTTAAACGGTTTTAAAAACGGTCTCTCCATTAATGTGTGTGTGTGTGTGTGTGTGTGTGTGTATGCATATTTTACAAACACACACAGTGCCTACATGCACAAACGGAAACACTTATCTGTCGGGATTTATTCTTAAGTTTTTTTTAAAGGTAAAGTGCAGGTTAATTTGTTTTATTTTTACTTTATATTTTGTGTTAATTATTTTTATGTATTTATTTTTTTGGGTTGTACAACGAATAATTTGAGTTTCCATTATTTCCTATGGGAAAATTTAATTTGTTTTACGAGTGTTTTCGAATACGAGCCCCTTCCGGAACGAATTATGCTCGTAATCCGAGGTTCCACTATTACATTTAGCCCTCAATCATTTCTACCTAAAGCGGGTGATGCAGCAGGGCTTTAGTGCTTCAGTCCTTTAGTCTTTCCAGCAGTCCATCCTGTCTATCCAGTCTCCTCCGTGTCCAAAGCTTCAACTTGAACGATCATTCCACCGTCGTCA
The DNA here is from genome assembly GCA_030522415.1 of Channallabes apus. Classification (NCBI taxonomy): domain Eukaryota; kingdom Metazoa; phylum Chordata; class Actinopteri; order Siluriformes; family Clariidae; genus Channallabes; species Channallabes apus. The sequence goes on along the minus strand of CM060118.1, from coordinate 233,025 downwards.
CCGACCTCGTTATGCCTCGACTACTCCTACAACTTTTTGAACTTCTACATCTTCCTGAAACCTGGATGTTATCCCTTATGTCTGAGATTGTAAGTATCTTGTATAACGCCATTGTAAGTATATGAGCAAGCGTCCTCCCGTGACATCAGCATGGCACAAATCTACCAACTTCTCATAGGATTAAAGAATACACAGCAGCATTCAACACATTAGCATTACCAGCACAAAGCACATGATTATTAATATTTCAATTCAAACATTTCAGTTTGGAGTTTTCCTTTTTGAGGTTTTGTTGTTTCAGAACATAGTTCGAGATGAGTTTGTGATGGTTCATGTGAGCCTCAGTGCTTCAGTGCAAAAATAAAAAAGCAAGCATCAGAGACTAATGTGGGTCTTGATTGATCGAGTGTGTGTAGGAAAAGAGAGGAAAACTATTGCTTTATGGATTTGTGTTAGTGACCAGATGGTTGAGTGATCAAATCCCAAAGAAGCTTTGTTATCAGTCTGTTATTCTGGGACTTTATATGCCATTCCAGCACACACACACAAACACGCATGCACACACACACACACACACTGAAACCAGACTCCAGCTCTCCAAATATCTACTGTCTTTATCTTATCATCAATATGTTTCTATACATTTCTGTTCTCCTTCATTCTTTTTTCCCTCTGCGTGCTTCCCTTTTCTCTTCACAGCTCGTCCGTTCTTTGAAACCTCATCACTTCCTTCTGTCTGTTGCTCCACAGCAATAAGCAGAACAGCAGACAGTTGAGACTAAAACAGGAAAGGAATCATGAAAAGAGTGTGTTTGTGGGTTTAGGCAGCTGTCATGCAATAAAACACCTTTGACTTGCAATAAAAACGAGCAAATACACAAGAGTGAATACGTGAGGGATAAAATGAGACACACACACACACACACACACACACAGAGCTTCTGGCTGTATGAGTCCCCTGTGTTGTCCTGTAGCCGGGCTTTGTGAGACATTTTAAATATTTAATGTGCCCACCCAAGCATTAGACCACTGATAAACATAGAATCAATGAAGCTGAGAGAGGAGACGAAGGAAACGAGCGAGTATCAGGGACTCGCCAGGTTTACTGCTGAATCAAAGCTGGTTAGTCTGCCTGGGGCTGCGTGGGGTCTAGGGTTAGGGTAAGAGTCACCGATACACCTACTGGAGACCTTCAGGAACTTACAGGAAGCCCACATGAACTTGTGCAAAGGTAAGACAGTAACATGAGCTCTGGATCAAATCAGGTCACTTGTGGTAAGATGCTACAACGCGTCCCTCTGATGCAGTGTACACACGTGTGTAGCACATGTCTAAACAATTCTCATTAAGTGCTTCATAATACCGAATACACTTAACCGCTTCCTCAAAGATAAATATTTAAAAAACACTTTGAAATAAATCAATTAAGATATAATTGAAGTGTAGACTTTCAGCAAGGGTTTTAATACAAGAATTACATTCATTATTTAGCATTGTGGTGGCACATAGCAGTTAGCACTGTTGGCTCGCACCTCCAGGGTTGAGGGTTCAATTTCTCGGGTTTGTGTGTGGAGTGTGTGTGGAGTGTGTGCATGTTCTCCCCGGGCTTGGTGGGTTTCCTCCAGGTACTCCAGTTTTTTCACACAGTCCAAACACAGGCAGATTAATCTAATTAGCCCCTAGTTAATTAATCTAATTAGTTCCCAAACTGTCCCGTACTGTGTAATAATTGGAATATACACAGCGATCATCATCGGCCTCCACGGCCCCAAGTTTGACTACAGAGGTTCCTGAATGGATGGGTTTTGCACTCCAGCTTTTTTAACAAAGCACTTCCATTTTCACAGACTCAAAAATAATTGGACAAAGGTTCAACCCGAGGGGTTACGGGTTTTAATGTTATGTCTGATCAGAGTATGCTCAAGGAGAAAGACAAACAAACAAATAAATAAAAAAAAACGACATTACTTACAAGTAACTCAGAAACTCAGTAACCAAGTGTGTGTGCATGTGTGTGTGCGTATGTGAGTGTGTGTGCGTGCGTGCGTGTGTGTGTATGTGCGTGTGTGTGTGTGTGCGTGCCTGCGTGTGTGTATGTGAGTGTGTGTGTTTGTGTGCGTGTGTGTGTGAGCTGCGTGGGCCATTCTCTGAGTGATGTAATACAGTGACAGTAGTCTGTGGCATCCCTGCGTATCTGTGTACGGAATGTGACCCGGGTTTGTGTATGTGTCTGTGTGTGTCTGTGTGTGTGTGTGTAATAAAGTTTGTCTCCACCTCTTCTCTTGGCTGAACTGGCACTCTGTCTCTCCGTCTCACGTCCAACACACTGCTGCTCTTTACCTCCTGACCTGAAGTACTTCAAGTCCTCACAAAGCACCACGCAAGGAGACTGCACCAATATGTAACACATCACTTTTACACACGACACCTCACACACCTCACACAGAATAAAACATCTTCCTCAACTGAAGACAATCCTGCAGATCTTTTATATCGCTTCACTTTCGTTCCTGATCTTGTGTAGAGTTAGAGTTAGATATGGAGAGTCATGTTTACTGTTTAATATCCTCTTAATAATGTCTGGAGTTTTGTTGGCTGCCCTTGAGGTTGCTGTTGTTCATCTTTGGCCTTTGACACGGAAAAATCAAGTTGTGTTCATAGAGCAAACTGCCTTTTATTTCTACTTTCAAACTTGCCGGCTTATTTTTTTCACAAAAAGTGGACCAGAGATGAAACGGGTTTAACACAGGCATTGGGGTCATTTACGTTTAATCTAGTTTTGAAGGCAATAAATCTAAAGAAGTGTAACAGTTATGATTTAAGTGTATACAGCTATAGTGAGAGTGTGACATCATAATGCCTACATTGTTATTTTTCGTTACACGGATCAGCCATAAGATCTTATTCTGGTGACAGGATGATTGACACTTGAGGCTCACCCAATCAATTTCAATTCAATTTTATTTGTATAGCCTTTTAACAATTGTCAAGCAGCTTTAGACAATCAAAAGAATTATTTATATAAGGAATGTGAATGTGTAGCTCAGTGGTAGCTCAGTGGTTAAGGCATTGGACTACGGTTCGGAAGATCCCAGGTTCAAACCCCACAACCACCAAGTTGCCACTGTTGGGCCCTTGAGCTAGGCCCTTAACATCCCCAACTGCTCAGATGTGTACTGAGATAAAAATGTAAGTCGCGCTGGATAAGAGCGTCTGCTAAATGCCTAAATGTAAATGTAAATGTGTATGAATCAAACATAGTCCCTGATGAGCAAGACAAGGGCGACAATGGGAAGGAAAAACTCCCTGAGATGGCAATAGGAAGAAACCTTGAGAGGAACCAGACTCAACAGGGAAGCCATCCTCACCTGGGTCAAACAGATAGCAGGAAAGGATCTGCATTTATACTGTGTGTGTTACTGTAGGTGGCAGGCAGTTCAGCTATAATAGTTGATGTTGATTGATGTTAATATGAAGTCCAGGTAGTTATTGGAGACTCAGGTAGACTTGTAGGAAATTCCAGTCTTGAACTATCGAGCAACTGCAGCCAAGTCAAGTCCTCAGAGAAACAGCTGTCAACATCAGTCGAGGATAGAACCGTCTTCATAGTAGAGTGAAACCAGGGGGAGACAGGGGGGGTACATTATGCGACTGTGGCCATACATAACTGCCATCTCTCCTCTTCTGCTCTTTCTCCCCCTCTTTCTCTTCCCTCTCTCTGTCTTCCCTCTCTCTCTTTCCCTCTCTCTGTCGAGCTACACATATCGTTCCTGAGCTGCCAGTGATCCAGACTCCCTCTACCCTCCGGACCTGTCTGACTTGTCCTAGTGCCCCGTTTCTGGTTGGAGATCTCGTCACATGGATGCCTCGTGTGTCTCTTTGGGATGCGTCTGGTGTCTGGGGATGATTCTCTCTGCCTAGAAGATGGTTCTGGCCTCCACTGGTGTTGGCAACTGTTTCTCTGGGGACGTGACAGTTCGATAGTTCAGGACTGGAACTTCCTACAAGTCTACCTGAGTCTCCAATAACTACCTGGACTCCATATTAACATCAATTAACATCAACTATTATAGCTGAACTGCCTGCCACCAATCACGCTGTATGAATGCAGATCAATTCCTGCTCTCTGTTTCACCCAGATGAGGATGGGTTCCCTGTTGAGTCTGGTTCCTCTCATGGTTTCTTCCTATTACCATCTGAGGGAGTTTTTCCTTGCCACTGTCGCCCTCGGTTTGCTCACCAGGGACCATCTGACCATTTTGATTCATACACATTCACATTCCATACAAACTAAAATAATTATTTTGATTGCGTAAAGCTGCTGGACAACAATGAATAAAATTCAATAAAATTGAATTGAATTGAATATAATTTTACTGTAGCACTTGATGGAACAGAAAGACCATCCAGAGTTACAGTGTGATCTAAAATCTTGCTTCTAGCTGCAAGTGGTCCTATGACTAGAACTTCTGTCATCAGGATTAAGCAAAAGGAAGTTAATTAGCATCCAATCTCTTATATCCTTTCGCATTGCTCAATTTTAGCAAGCTAGTTTTTCTCATCTGGTTTTGCTGAGACGTATAACTGTGTGTCATCAGCATAACAATGAAAACTAACACCATGCTTATGGATTATGTTGCCCAAAGGAAGCATGTAAAGGGAGAAAAGCAATGGCCCTAAAACCGAACCCTGTGGGACACCAAACCCCACTAAAGAACATGCTGAATAATCACCATTCAAATCTACATACTGATAACGATCAGTCAAATAGGATCTGACCCATGACAGGGCTGTACCCTTAATTCCTACAACATTTTCTAATCTGTGAAGGAGAATAGCATGATCTTTCGGCTGTTCCCTTTCAGGAGTCGCCACAGCGGATCATCTGTCTCCATCTAACCTTATCCTCTGCATCCTCTTCTCTCACACCAACTAACTTCATGTCCTATCTCACTGCGTACATAAATCTCCTATCTGGTCTTCCCCTAGACCTCCTGGCTGGCAGATCCAACCTCAGCATCCTTCTACCGATATATTCACAATCTCTCCTCTGAACATGTCCACAGTCACATACTGTAATGTAACACAAGGTCGAGTAACACAAGCATAGTTACACAACCCTGATCAGAGGCCAATAGGAGGTCATTTACTACTTTAACGAGTGCTGTTTCTGTGCTGTGATGAGGCCTAAATCCTGACTGATACAGTTCATGTATGCCATTTCTATGTAGATATGAGCATAGCTGCTCTGCTACTATCTTTTCCAGAATCTTAGAGATAAACGGGAGGTTTTATATTGGCCTGTAATTGGACAGCTGACAGGGGTCGAGGTCAGGTTTCTTAATTATTGGTTGAATAACTGCTAATTTAAAAGATTTTGGAACATAGCCAATGCTGAGTGAGGAATTAATTATTCTCAACAGCGGTTCTGTTATTACTGGTACTAGGTATAGGATCTAATATACAGGTTGATGAATTTGCAGAAGAGATGTGTGAAATTAGTTCATTCTCTTCAAGGGGAGTAAAGTATTCTAGGTTTGAATCTGACATGGCTAGGTTAACATCTGTATCAATTACATTGTTCGGTTTCAAAGCCTAAATTTTATGCCTGATATTTACAATTTTATTATTAAAAAAGTTCATGAAGTCCTCACTATTGCACGATGTTGTTGTGGAGATTTCTGTAGTTGTCTTATTTCTGGTTAATTTGGCTACGGTATTAAATAAAAATCTAGGATTATTTTTATTTTCTTCTATAAGAGTGGAGAGATACGTTGATCTAGCTACACTAAGAGCTTTCCTATAGTTCAGGATGCTCTCTTTCCATGCTATTTGAAATACTAACAATTTAGTTTGACGTCATTTACGCTCTAATTTCCGAGCGGTCTGTTTTTAAAGTGCGCGTGTGATCGTTATACCAGGGAGCGAGTTTCTTATCTCTAATAATTTTTCTTTTAGCTGGACCTACATTATCTAAGGTACAACGAAATGTCGACTCATGTCGAAATATTCAGTCGCCTGATCGAGTTCTGTGGGGTCAGACGGTGACCTAATCGAAGTTGGTAACTCTGGGAGATTACTGATAAAACTCTGTGTGGTAGTTGATGTGAAAGTACGTTTAATACGGTAGCGCGGTGATGTGCGTGCATTATCACCGTGACACACTTGAATGGAGACAAGATAGTGATCGGAGATAATTTCAGACAGTGGAATTGTGAATACATTTCTTATACTTAATCCGAAAAATATTATTAAGTCTAAAGTGTGACCTGCTTTATGAGTGGGTCCTACTACACACTGATTTACACCTACGGAGTCCAGTATGGACATAAATGCTGTTCTCAGAGGGTCTTCTGGATTCTCAAAATGAATGTTAAAATCTCCGGCAATTAACGCTTTGTCTACAGAAATGACCAGGTCTGAGATGAAATCCGCAAATTCACTAAGAAATTCAGAATACGGCCCTGGAGGTCTGTAAATTATAATTAGTGGAATCGACTGAGCTGATTTAATATACTTAAATACACTTATGTTACTATAAAGAATTTCAAATGAGTTAAATTTGTGTCCGTGTTTTTGTACGATAGACAGATTATCATTATGAATAACTGCGACGCCTCCTCCTCTACCAGTTAACCGAGGCTGGTGTATGTAGCTGTATCCAGGAGGACTAGCTTCATTTAGAGCTACATACTCATCCTGTTTAACCCATGTTTCAGTTAAACGGAGTATATCAAACGCCTGATCTGTGATAATTTCATTAACAATAACTGCTTTTGATGCGAGAGATCTAATATTTAACAATCCTAGCTTCAGATCAGAGGTGCCGGCTGCGCATTCAGTATGATCTGAGTTTGTGGTCTTTATGTTAATTAAATTATTGAAACAGACTTTCTGAGTCTTTCTACATTTTTGCTTAGATCGGGGAACAGACACAGTCTCAATAAGGTGAACCCTGAGTGACGACTCTATGCAGCTAGCAGACGGTTGGTTTAGCCTGTCTGTCTGTTCCCTGGCCTGGGCTCTGGATTGTCACCGATTAACTAGACCTCTACTGAGACTATGAGCTATACTACAGGAAATGAGAGCAGCACCTTCCCGAGTGGGATGGACACCGTCCCGCCCTAACAGGCCAGTTTTGCCCTCAAAGGTCTTCCAATTATCTATAAAGCCCATATTATTTTCGGAGCACCACCTGGACATCCAGCGGTTCAGCGACCATAATCTGCTGTAAGCTATGTCGCCACGTCTCATTGGGATCAGAGCATATTACTTCATCGGACATCGCCTTCGCTAATTTAAACACCTCTGTAAGGTTACTCTTACTAACCTCTGACTGACGAAGGCATATATCGTTAGCTCCAGCATGTACCACTATCTTAGAGAACCTGTGCTGTCCTAGAGCCCTAAGATTACCTGCTATGTCCAGTGCTCTGGCTCCCGGGATACACCTAACCACTGCCGGTGGTGCCCCTAAAGGTCTAGCTAATTTCACGTGCCTCAGTATAGAGTCTCCTATAACCAGAGCTCTTTCAGGTTTCTCAGCGGGTGCATCACTGAGGAGAGCAAACCTGTTGGACACGTGAGGCGCAGAGGAGGTGTGCTCTGGTGGGCTAGCCTTAGCGTTGAAATATTGGCCTTCTGCTCCCTTTTAGCTAGGAGATTAATTCTGACTAAATGGAAAGACCCTGATCCACCAACATTTAGCCACTGGATAAGGGAAGTGATGTATTGCCTTAAATTGGAGAAAGTTAGGTATACAGTTAAAGGATCTACTGACACATTGACACATTTGGCAGCCTTTCTTAACTTTTGCTGAGGGCCTGAATGCAGATTTTATTGTACTGTAAAGGAAGTGTGTGGGGAAGATTACTTATTTACTTATTATTATTTTATTTTATTTACATTTTTTATGGACACCTGATTGTTATGGCATCCTTGTGTTTGTCTGGTGTTGGGGGGATGGGGGGGTTGGTTTTGTGTTCTCTTTTGTTGTGCTTTCTTGTGTTTTTTCTGTATAGTTCA